>JZKD02S1790928.1:10337-22391 GCA_000966675.3 Picea glauca | reverse complement strand
TATTTTTAACACATTTTTTACCTTTACTTCAATACATAGAAAATAATTCTAGCTAAAGAACACTATTTTTAAATATTTAACAAAAAATATATACATTTTAAAGCCATATATAATAAAAAAAACTTGTACATTTTGGAAGATGTCTGCTTAAAATAACATGTCAAATAAAGCATTTTTATGGACACAATTGAACCAAAAAAATTAATTTTTTTAATTAACAATTTTTTCTATGTTTTTATAGTTTTGAAGTTAAAAAATGACAATATTTAATGCCATTTTCCTTAGTACATTGATTCACATACAAATAGAAGGAAACGTAAAATAATAAAAAAGATTTTTCATAACACAACAATAGATATATATTTGATCTTATTTTGAAATCTGAAAGTCAAAACATTACAATTATAGCTCATAAAAAATTTGCAAAATTGAGCATCGTTTTCAAGGGCATCTTAAAACTAATCAAGAATATCATATATCTCAAATTCATCATTCTCAAGAGACACATCATCATTTTCTTGTACATCATTATGTGCTTCCATTATGTCATTTTGCTCTTCCATTGGGCCTTTGAAGGCACCAATGATAAAGAGGAGCAATATGATGGCGATCATTTTGTTCAGCAGTTTAATTAATTTGAAAATACTCAAAATCTAGGTCCAAGTGAAGACTTTGATTATAGTTTAAATGAATGGGATGATAATTTTCTTCTAAGTGATCATTTTAATGGAAACAACAATGTAGCTTTAAGTGGTAGCATTGGTGTAGAGGAGAAATATGATGATAATATTAATAATGATGAAGATTTTCCTCCATCAATAGAATTTAAAGGCTCCAATGAAGATGATGGAGATTTTCCTCCAAATGAGGATTTTCAAGGCACTAATGTGGATGATGAATATATTTCCTCCAAGTGGGAATTTTCAAGGTACTAATGAGGATGATGAAAAAATTTCTGCAAGTGAGGATTTTGAAGGCACTCGCATGGATTATGAAGATGAAGATGGTGAATCTTTTCGTCAAAGTGGGGATTTTCAAGGTACTGATGAGGATGATGAATATTTTCCTCCAAGTGAGGATTTTTCAAGGCATTGATGAGGATGATGAATACTTACCTCCAAGTGGGGATTTTCAAGGCACTAATGAGGATGACGAAGAATTTCCCTCAAGTGAGGATTTTAAAAGTAGTGAAGATGATTATGCCAATGGTGGAAACTTTTTCTTGAGTGTGGAATTTAAAGGCAGTGAAGTTGATGATGATGATTTTCCTCTAAGTGAGGATTTTCAAGGTACTGACAAGGATGATGTAGATTTTCCTCCAGGTGAGGATTTTCAAGGCACTAATGAGGATGTTGAATAATTTTCCTCGAGTGGGGATTTTAAAAGTAGTGAAGATGATTATGCTAATGGTGGACACTCTTTTCCAAGTGGGGAATTTAAAGGCACCAATGGTGATGATGATGATTTTCCTCCAAGTAAGGATTTTTAAGGTATTGATGAGGATGATTAAGATTTTCCTCCAAGTGAGGATTTTCAAGGCAATAATGAGGATGATGAAAAATGTCCCTCAAGTGATGATTTTAAAAGTAGTGAATATGGTTATGCTAATGGTGGATAGTTTTTTCCAAGTGGAAAATTTAAAGGCACCAATGGTGATGATGAAGATTTACCTCCAAGTGAGGATTTTCAAGGTACATATGAGTATGATGAATATTTTCCTCCAAGTGAGGATTTTCAAGGCACTAATGAGGATGATGAATAATTTCACTCAAGTGGGGATTTCAAAAGTAGTGAAGATGATTATGTCGATGGTGGACAACTTTTTCCAGGTGGGCAATTTAAAGGCACCAATGGTGATGATGATGTTTTTCCTCCAAGTGAATATTTTAGAGGCAATGATGATGGTGTTGTTGATGATGGTGATTGTTAAGAACCTGAGCAGATCTACAAATATAATCACCACAAATATTGAATACACAATAGATCCACAGAGCAAGATATAAGAAACCACATTTTATTATTACCAAACCCTTGAGGTAGGGCAACACCATACAATGAATCATATTATGGAAGGGATCCTCTCATGTTCACTTGCCTCTTCGAGGGGGAAACCTCATAATGAGCTTCAGCTCCAAATACAATACTTCTCTTCATATCTCATTACATTGCTTGAACCCCTTTATATAGTGCTACCATCACCTAAGAACATTCTAGAGGAGAAATCTTCTAGAAGTAAAACCTTATAAGAAATCCTCTTACATTTATTATATCTAACTACCCATTTATTATATATAACTATCATAGTGGACTTTATTTAATAATATAGTGGACCTATTCCACCTTACATTGAATGGTCTCCACTATTATCATTACGGGCCCTCTGGACCCCCCCACTACCTCTCTAGGTACCTAACATTTCATCCCCCTTATGAAAGTGTTGTCCTCAATGCTTGATGTACAACCATATACCAGGGTCTCATGGATAAGTGTGGACCATAGTGCTGAAGTAGACTAAAGAACCAGGGTTCCATTGAGAAATGGAAGCCATCATGTTGAAGTGGTCCAATTGCCATTGTAAACTAGGGTCCCATGTCCAATTGCTCATGTGAACGCCACATGGAAGATACTGACACCCCATATCCAACTGAAAATGATGCTCCAAATACTGACTCCTATCATGTGGATCCAAATAAGAATATCCATCCACATAGTGGGAAATGCTCAAAGCTGAATTTGGAAGGAACAATGTCGTTGTAGAATATGCAGGTTGGACAATGGTAATCATAACTATCTCCTGATGTTTCACATTGATGTGCTCTACAAAAGGTGGAGTAGAGTCATCAAATAAAATATGGAAGTGGTTGTCATCCCAGAAATGACAACTATCCATATATCAATCATCACAATCGGCCTCAAAATCATACCAAGCATATATTTTTTTATTATATTCATCCCTGATGCCCGCCATAATAAATCTTTCATGCATGTTATCCAATGAATCTTGAATACTTCGAAAACTATCATTGAGACCATCTGCAAGGTCATGCAATCTATCATGCACTCTGCCATATAATATGTCAAACAATTGAGCTTTGAATGCTTCAGTCATATGTAGAATTTATTTGAGGGTTTGAGAGGAAACAACCATCTGAGAACCCTATGAACTCTATAGTCTCATCGCCATCATGAAAAAACCCAAAAAATATAACAATAAATTACGACAGAAAATCGCGGCTTTTTCTGGAAAAAACCTTGAAAAACTGTTGATTTTAAAATGCTCATAACTTTACTTCCCGGACTTCGTTTCAGTTGATTTATTTTTTTTTAATTGAGTATTTTTCCGAGAGGAATTAAAATGCCCAATTTTTTTTTTTTCCAAATTCAACTCATAAATATTCATATATGAATCTGAAGTGGGTCGCCCTCTTTTTCTTCCCTAGAAAAATTCTGCAAAAAAAAAACAAAAAACTATTCCCTTCTTTGGCCAAGGAAAGTGCTCTGATGCCACTTATTAAGAAACCAAAGACTGAATACAAAGTACCACTTTAGTTTCAAAGATGTATGAATACAATCACTACACAAGATATATGAAACAATATAGAAAACCACCACTTTATTATATCAAACCCTTAAAGTAGGGAAACATCATACAATGGATCATATTATGGAAGGAATCCTCTCATGTTCACTTGCCTCTTCGAGGGGGAAACCTCCTAATGAGCTTCAGGTCCAAATACAATACTTCTCTTCATATCTCATTACATTGCTTGAACTCCTTTATATAGTGCAACCATAACCTAAGAACACTCTAGAGGAGGAATCTTCTAGAAGTAGAACCTTCTAAGAAGTCATCTTACATTTATTATATCTAACTACCATAGTGGGCCTTATCTAATAATATAGTGGACCTAGTCCAAATTACATTAAATGACCTCCATTATTATCATTATGGGCTCTCGAGGCCCCCCCACTACCTCTCCAGGTACCTAATAGAGACATTCTTGTTAGAGAATAATTTAATGGAATTGATAATCTTAAGGGTGATGATGATTTTCCTTCAAGTGAATATTTTCATGGAAGATCCAATGACATTGGTGAGGATGGTAATCATTTCTCTAGTGAGTTTTATATTGTTTTTATCAACTATATTATCAATTAATATGATGATGGACTTAGGAATGAATAGTGTGTTCTCAATCATTCAGGTGCAACAAATCAAGGTGATCAATAATCTCTTGTTCGATCTCTTCACAATGTTTTGTGTGATATTCCTCCTAGTGATGAGGATATTCCTTATAGTGAGGATGATGAAATAGTGGAGACATTGCAAAGAAACATTGTGTCTAGGACCAATACTAGACCTTTTTATATCAATCCAAATCATTCTAGTTATAGAAGGTATAGGAAATAATTTCTCACTAAATCAATTTCCATATGTGATTTGATTTCAAACAAATGTTATCAAAAGAATTATTTGAAAAGTATGGACTACATGTATGCCTTGAATAAAAGGAAGATATGTTTGCTAATGAATAAGAGCATGCAAAATTAATATTTAGTGGGGTTCATGATATCTATCAAGACGAGATATGATTATCGCATTGAGAATGTTTTACTTTGTAGAAAGGCTTTCAAAAAATTTCACTCAATTGGTAATCTTCATCTATTAAAAATCCAAACAAGATTGGAAAAAGATCCTTCATTTTATTTAGAGGTACATCATGGATGAGAGAGTGGGTCATTAACAAACACTACATTGTCATGGATGCGTGACTTCTTTTCCAATCATGGGAGTCTATTGACCCTAGTCTACAAGATAACTACAAGATGGGAGTCTTGATCCTAGTCATAGATTTAAAATGTTTTTGACATCTAAAATGTTGGGCACGCATGTAGACTCAGATGGTGCATTCATCGATAATAGAGAAGTGTATGGATCATCTACATCTTCATCCAATCATTCATTTGAATACAATGTAGACTCTGATGGTATTTCAAAATACATGAGTCAATTTGAATAAATGTATGAAACATTTTATGTATTTTTTATCTATATGATTATATGGTAACTAGAAATGATCATTCTAACTTACATATGATCTTACATGAAGTTATGAGACATTTCTATATTTTATGAATTATATGTTTTGATTATGGAGAATATAATAAAATTTGTTAGCTCATATGTTTTGAATATGGACAATGTAACAATATTTTTAAGAAATAATTTATGTTTCATTCAATGTAATTTGTATTGAATTTTTTTATTAAAAGTAAAAAAATATTTGGAAGTGGTGTTGAATTTTTAAAGTATAGGATGATATTTTCATGGCATTATATATTATCTTGTGCTTGGAGTGACAAACTAACCTTTAAAAAGTAAACATTTAAGGGTTGATTTTATGATTTTGTTTACAATAACGATGATTTCTTATACCACTTTAAAAAAAAATTGTCATTTTAATCCCTCAATTTTAGCAGGGGTGCTACTGGTAGCAGTACTTTTCAATTTGATAGTTGATTTTTAGGTTTTGGTTTTAATGGTACCAACTATTAAGAATAAGATTTCAAATGAGCTATAATTTTGATGTTTAGAAAAAAAACATTTTGCTTTCGGTAACATCACTTTTTGATTTAGGTGTTAATTTTAAGGTTTTTCTGAGAAAATCTATGAGTTTTGAAGGCCATGATTGAAAAAAATTGCAATTTTAACCCAGGTTAGAAAAAATGGTGCTATCAATAGCACCGTTTTTTTATTTGTGGGTTGATTTTCATATTTTTTATGCAAAAATATGGGTTTTAAGGGCTAGAGTTCTTGTTTTGAGGTCATGGTTCTCGTTAAGTTAGTAAATTAGTTTCTAGGCCAGTACACATAACTTTGTAAATTGGCAATTGTCTTCCCAACACCAAAATGTCCTGCAACCTTGGATGTGTGAGCCTCTCAAATAAGTTGCAGTCGTTCACCTTTAGGGACACGGAGCTTGTCAAGCTTGTAGAGTAACCCATTCTAGAAATGATAGTCAACCTTGTCGTCACTTTATTATATATGAATTTGGCCCTATAACTATCAAAACACCTCCTTGAAGTCCATGTATTCTGTGTATACCTCTTTGTATGCATCATGGGTAAAAGGATCCATGTGTATCAGAGTTCCCAAAGCTATAATATTGGACGTGGGTGGTCATGAAAGCATGTCTTCCAACCTATTTGTGCTATCCTTATTATACTTTATGACTAGATGAAATTGTTATAAAAATTCCATCCACTTGTAATGCTTGGTTTGTCGTAGCTTACTATGGGCCTGCAAATACTATAATGGTCGATGATCTGTGTGGATGATGGTCTTCCTTCCCATCAGATAGTGCTTCCACTTTTTGACAACTTGTACCAAGGCATAAAGCTTGTTTTCGTAGGTAGGGTAGTTGAAAACTACCCCATGAAATACTTCAAAATGATAACAGATGGGCCTTTCTCCCTGCATCGGTACTGCTCCCATGGCACACCCACTTGCATCTATCTCCACTTCGAAGGGTTTCTACAAATTTGGTAGCGTGAGCATTGGTGCTTGACCAATGTTTATTTTCATCTCATCAAATTCTTTGTGTTTATTCTTCCCCCACTGGAAACTCTTACCACTGGTTGTTATGGTATGGAGTGGTGCAGCTACTGCTGAAAATGAAGCTGTGAACTTCTGCAAGTATTGTGCTACCCCAAAAAAACTCATAAATTCAGTGACATTTGTAGGAACTAGCCATTTTATGATGGCCTCCATATTTGCATGATCTATCTTGATCTCCCCTCATCGATTACATACCCCAAATGTTGATGTTTCTGGTAGTTGCAGGAGGTATTCACCTACAGGATAACCTTTCTTATAGATGAAGTTGCCAAGATGTTAAAGGAAAACCATTGGAAGTCAAAGAATATCCGAGAAGAGAAGTTGGACTCAAATAAAATAATAAAGAAGAATTATATTGCTCCAAAAGTAAATTCGGCTCCAGAAAAAGATAAATAGAAAATATATTTTCCAAAAAGTCAGGTCGACCCTGCTAGAAAAGTCACTGGACAGATTAGTATAAATAAGAGTGACGACTTCCTCATTTGGCATACTCACTTACTCACTCACAATAAGATAATAAATATACCAATTTGTTTATGGTATATTTATTATCTTATCGTTAAATGCTATGCTTGTTTCAAGCAAAAGCATGTTTGAGATCAACAAGTTGGCTCAGTTGGTTAGGACATTTGATATGAAGGATCTAGGAGTAGTGAAACAAATCTTGGGCATGGAAATACACAGAGATAGGAAATATGCTAAGCTTGGTTATCACAACAGAAGTATATGGTGAAGATACTCAGGAAATTCGGTATGAATAATGTGAAACTAGTAAAATCCCTTTGGCTTTCCATTGTAAGTTTTCTTCAGGTTTATGTCCTAACTAATGAAGAAGAAAAGGGTTATATGTCTCATGTATCTTATGTTAGTAGTAAGTTTGATATATGTGATGAAATGGTTAGTATTTCACATGCAATTGGTGTTGTCAATAAACACATGGAAAAACCAAGTGAAGAGCATGGAAATGGGTGTTGATGATTGCGATGGGAATGTTCAGTATTGCACATGCAGTTGGTGTTGTCAGTAAACACATGGAAAAACCAAGTGAAGAGCATGGAAATGGGTGTTGATGATTGTGATGGGAATGTTCAATATTGCACATGCAGTTGGTGTTGTCAGTAGACACACGGAAAAACCATGTGAAGAGCATGAAAATGGGTGATGATGATTGCGAAGGGAATGTTCAAGTATATGACATGCAATTGGTGTTGTCAGTGGACATGTGGAAAGACAGGGTGAAGAGCACGGAAATGGGTGTTTCAATATCTTAGAAGCACAAGTATCACCTACAGTGGTTGCATTGATTTAGTCTGTGGTTATGATTCAGGAGATTTGGATAAGAGGAGACCTACCTCAGGTTATGTCTTGCAAGAATGAAAGGATATATTTGGTAAGTTTGGACAAGTACATGATGATGTGTTTTATCGGTGGTCAAAGTGTTGTGCATTTGACTAACAGTCTAGTGTATCAAAATGGGACAATGCATCATTTTTAAATATAGGTTATCGATGGAGGCAGAATGGTCCATACTAGAGAAAATCATGCAGACATGTTCACATAACAATATTGTCAGAGAAGTTGTGGAGTTGTAATGGTGTTTGACTTTTCTTAGCTTGCAAGAAAGGTGATGAATAAATTTGGGCATGATATATCAGGTAAATTGTTGTTAAGGTGGATATTGTTGAAACGTGCCAACTAATTTCCCATGTGGATCATATTTCTTAACTCTCAGTATTATGCACTTAGCTTAACCAAATCAACTAAAATAGAATATGCACGCATGCACACTAAAGTGATTAGTTTGTGTAATTGTTTGATCAGTTTGTGTAATTGTGTGATAAATGTTATATATCTATGCATACCCATGGAGGCAAAGGCATGAAGTGTGTGGGATGAGTGAGAGGATGGTTGTAAGCCTGTATTTGGTTGTTGTAATTCTCCCTTGATCAATAAGAATATTGATTATCATTGCCCCGTGGATGTTTCCCTTTTGAAGGGTTTTACCACGTAAATCATTGTCTTCATTGTGTGATTGTTGTTCTCGGTTTTTTCTTGTCATTAATCTTGTTGAGTTTATGCTTCCGCTTCCCAACACTCTCCACCGATCACATACCCCAAATACACCAAATACTGCTGAGCAAACTCACATTTCTTGATATTGGCCAATAGTTGGTGATTTTTCAATGTCTCTAACACATGCATAAGATGGGACATGTGCTCCTCCAAGGTAGCGCTATAAACCAATATACCATCTAAATAGACAATAACAAATGAATCTAGATAAGGGCGTAAAAAAATATTCATTAGTCTCATAAATGTATTCGATGTGTTTCATAAACCAAATGGTATAACCAAAAACTCATACAAAACTTACATTGTCTTGAAGGCGGTCTTCTAGGTGTATTCTTCTTTGAATCTTACTTGGTGATATCCTGATTTCAAATCCATCTTAGTGAAGTACTTGGCATGTTGCAACTGGTCCAACAGATCATTAATCCTTGGTAGAGGGTACTGATTCTTCAATGTAAGGTTATTCAATATCCTATAATCAATACACATTCTCCGAGTCCCATCCTTCTGGGCACAATTATGATGGGTGACCCATGAGGTAAGGTACTTGGTCAAATCACACCCTTCTCCAACAACTGTTGCAACTGCTTCTTCACTTCATTTGCTTCCAGAACAGATTGTCTATACAACCCAATATTTGACAATGGGGAGTCTGGCAATAACTGTATTTCGTGCTCCACTTCCCTCTAAGGTGGTAGCCCTTTAGGATCCTAGAACACTCCTCTGTATTCCTATAGAAACTCCTACAATCGATGTTTCTGCTCTTTAGTACACCCCTCTAGGGATGCCTACACTCTCATTGACTCATCATCAAATTGATTTTCTCTTAAGAAAATAAAAACATATTTTTTACTAGAACTAATTAATTTATTGGCTTGCTTGGCGCTTACCAGTGAGATCTTTGACTTGCCTTTATACGTGTTGATGATGTATTAGGACTTCCCATCCTTGATCAATCAATATTGGTTGGCTCTTCGCATGAATATTACATTCCTCATATACATGTAAGGGCTTCCAAACACTACTCCACATATTACATCAATGGGTACTACATCCAATTCCACTTCATCAATAAAATCAACACTTGCAACAAATTAAATCTTACATTGTTTCATTACCTTTATCTATGCATCCTTGTTTACCCAACCCAATGGATAGGGGTAAGGATGATTGTGAACCTCCAATCCAAGCTTGTTGACTAGATATGATGCTATAAGATTATCCTGTGAACTAGAGTCAAACAAAGCATATATCTTGGTATTCTTGACCTAAATATTGATGTGGAAGAGCTTGGTCATCTCATTCTCTTCCTGGTTGTGAAGACTACTTAGATTTACCTCCTTCTGCATAGGATGCGCAAACAATATTTTCATCCAAATTAGAGCTACTTTCAACTTGATTGCTTGAATATGTGGCCAAAATATTATTTTTCTCTGTCCTTCTTGCGGTTCTTCGGATTCAGCTCTGGATGCAATTTCCAACATTTTCCTTGGTGTGGCCATAAATATTGTAATTATTTCAATTTTTGTTGAGATCTTTGCATTAATGTGCAGTGGTTGTTATCTTCTTATATTTTACCCCTTTCCACTTCTTCTTCCCCTCCTTGGAAGCTTTCGGGTTCTCTTTATGCTTCCAACCACTTGGTTTCCCCTTCTTTTGGCCTATGTTTTCTAGATAATGTACATGTACACACGCCACATCCACTGTCCTTGGCTTGAAGAGAATCACTTTATTTCATAGATGACTATGTAAAATCCCCAGATACTTGAGGAGTACATATAGGTTATTGGGAGAGATACCCAACATGATGGCCATCTTTCTGAACTCAGTGGTGTACTCTTATACACTCTACCCCTGCCTCTGCCTGAAGTAGTGCCATTGGATCCATTCCTCCTTTACATATATGATAGGGTAGAATTGGGACTTGATGAGGGTTTTGAAGTCCTCCCACCTAGTTACTGGCGGATCACCCTCTAGCCTAAGTGTTTTTGTATAGCTTTCCCACCAGGTTAAAGCATGGCCCTCTAACTTCAATCTAGAAATGAAATCTTTTGTTATTCATCTATATGGTGAATGCTAAAATAAACGATTAATTGTTGCAACCAATGATTCAACTTTAATGCATCGATCTCGCCTTGGTATTTCTTTGAGTCCACGTTTGCTTCCATATTGAATAGGGATTGTGAAGGGTTCAAGGCACTCGAGCTCGGCTTCTCTTTCTCAGATTCTTTCCACGACTCCTTTCTTGAGTCTTCCCAGTCTTTCGATTTCCCCTCTGTTATGTTCTCTAGGTTAGATCCTCCATCATCTATGAATGATCTAAGATTTCTTTCTAGAGCCGCCATGAGGAGGTTCACATTGCAACTGATGTCGGAAACTTGCGCTTCCAACCGCTCAAATCTCTCTTCTATTGGATCTTCAGGGTTATTATGAACAAACTCGTCCGCCATGGCTAGGGTTTTTGCAACTTCTTTTTAAGTCGAATTCTGGATCCCGCAACTTCCCACAAATACCCAAAAGAAAAACCTGCTTCGATGCCAATATGATATGTAAACTATCGTGGATATTCCACTGGAACAATTCATCACAACAAATCTGATAAATAATTGTAATCTTTACTATTAAGGTTATTTTTCCTTTAGATTTCTATAATATTTAGTTACTAATTTTTCCACTTATGCATGAAATAGATAAAATGTCAAAAACGAAGAATAATAAAATACAATCACACCATACACAAATAAACACAAGATATGACCCGGGAAACCCAATATGGGAGAAAACCCAACTAGAAGGTGAGGGTGCTCTACTCTCTTTTCTCTGGTATAGAAATGATGCAAGTACAAAGAAAGAGGCTCTTTATGTAGAGTTTCCTTTGAATTGTGGCTGTATGGATGCTACAGAATCTCCCATCCTCTGTTATTCTCACAGAATACCACTCTTAGATGTTTTTCTCAACTATGGAACAAGATACAATGAAAATAAATGAAACACCTTCTCCTCCTAATGGCTCGATAGCCATCTAGGGATAGGTTTTTTACTTCCTCAACCCTCAATTGTGATAGGGTTTTGAATCTTCTGCAATATTCTTTAAATTACTTTCATGGCTAGACCCTTATGCATGAGTAACGAGGATGACATGGCATCTTATCGTACCATGGTGGTTGTTGGGCTCCGGATTTATAACATTTTCTTGTTGTTTCTTGAAGATATTAATTACTCTCCTGAAGACTTTTGTTTAACAAAGGGAATTCTTTCTATGCTATTCATGTTTTGTTACACATATATGTTCCATTGCAGACAGAAACCATGAAGTGCTTCCAAAACCACAAATGAGCGAAGAATTCAACTATAATGTGGATGCA
>JZKD02S1790917.1:44342-75043 GCA_000966675.3 Picea glauca | reverse complement strand
TGGAGTAGGAGATGAGTCGGTTGAGGTGACCGCAAGGGGAAGTGGAACATCTATGGGACCCAATGGTTGGAATCCCAACCCCACCTGAAAGGGGTTGTGGCTAGTTGAGCTATGTAGGGATCGATTGTAGCTATAGGGGACAAATTGAAGGCTCTCATCCCATGTGCAAAGGTGATTTTAATTATACGTGCGAAGGATATGCACAATCATTTGATTTACAACCTCGGTTTGGCCATCTGTTTGGAGGTGGAAGGACGTGGATTTGGTGATATTGGTGTCTAGTAGTGACTAGAGACTCGATGAGAATGTGATGAGAAATAGACTGTCCCGATATGAGACAATGGTTTGTGGGATTCCAAAATATACCTAGACTTGTTCAAAGAAGAGCTTGGCAGTGGCCTCTACTATGTTGCTCTTCTTGCAGGCAACTAGAAACACCATCTTAGAAAAGTGATCAATAACCAAAAAAACATAGTCATTTCCTCTCTTGGTGGATGGGAGGCTAGACATGTAGTACATTGAGATGGATTCTCATGGCCTGTCAGTAGTAGGAAGAGGTGTGTACAGGCCCTATTTCTTAGTGGTCGGTTTGGCAATCGTGCAGACAGTGCATGACTTGATATACTTGATGAGCTTCTGTCGAAGTTTCCGCCAGTAGAAATGTCTCTGTAGCATCACCACTATCATTTTGACGCCGAAGTGTCCTGCCACCCGAATGTAGTGGGCTTCCCATATCATATTTTCTCTCTCACTTGATGGAACATAGATATGGCCCAGACGAGACAAGAACCCATCCTGAAGATGGAAATTATCGACAACTACATTTTCACCCAACATTTGGTAGGTGGTGGAGAAGTCAGGGTCTGTCTCATAGAGTTGGGGCCATCCAGATGTCTCATGGCCGCAAGAGTCTAGCACCGTGGTGAGTGCCACGACTGGAGGTTTTCTCAGGTAATCAAAAACATGATTGGTGCTTCTTGTTTTATACTTGATGTTGAGGTGGACTTGATGCAAGTATGTGGACCACTTTTGATGGTGGTCATTCTGCAATTTCCCCATGTCTGCATGAACTACACTAGCTTATGATCAGTTTGGATGATTGTCTCCTTCGCAAGAATGTAATGTCTCCACTGGTGGCAGGCTTGCACAATGGAGTACATTTATTTGTCGTAATTAGGGTACTTACAGACAGTATCTGACAGTGTATTACTATGATAGCCCACGGGGTGGCTGTGCTAAGTTAGAATGGCACCCACAACATAGTCTGAAGCATATGTCTCGATCTCAAAGGGATGTTGCAGGTCTCGTAGTGAAAGTACTGGGGCTGAAAACAAGCAATTCTTCAAATCATTGAACCCTTGTTGTTGGGACTGACCCCACACAAATTTTTCCTTACCACCACCCCTGTTTATTTGGCTGAGGGCCCATGCAATATGGGAGAATCCCAACACAAACCTGCGGTAGAAATTGGCAAGGCCTAAGAAGCTCTGAAGCTCAGTGAGTCTTGTTGGGGCTGGCCAGTCGTGGATGACTTGGATCTTGGCTAGATACACATGTACGCCATGCTGATCAATGATGTATCCCAGGTAATGGACCTGGTCCATACTAAAGGAGCATTTTTTCAAGTTGGCGTATAGCTTGTGCTACCGCAGGTTGTGCAGAACCAAATGAATATGCTGCAAGTTTTCGGACCAAGTCTTGCTTTAAATTAGAGTGTTGTCGAGATACACCACTACAAAAGTATTGGTGAATATTCTTAGGATATCATCCATCATCCTCATGAAAGTGGCTAGGGAATTCATCAAACCAAAGGGCATGAACAATAATTCAAAAAGGCCTTCCTTTGACTTGAAGGTGGTCTTACATACATCTATCTATTCTATCGGGACCTGGTGGTAGCCAGACTTCAGATAAATATTATTGAAGTATTTGCCCCCCATGAGTTGATCAAGGAGGTCATCGATTCAGGGAATTAGGTACCGGTTTCTGATTGTGATTTTATTCAGAGACCGGTAATCAATACAGAGTCACCAAGTTCCATCTTTCTTCTGTACCAGCACGATTGGGCTCCTGCAAGGTGATGAAATGGGGTGGATGTGCCCCTTGTGGAGAAGTTGTTGGATATATCACTTGATATCCTCATTCTCTAACAAAGAGCAATGATAGACTAGACCATTGAGAAGAGGTGTGTCGTGGGTCAGATCGATGGGGTGCTTGACCTAGCAGTGCAGAGGTACCCCTGTAGATGAGGAGAATATATTCGAGTATTCCTCCAGGACCTTATCTACTTACTTCTGTTGTGTGGAGAGGTCAGCCACAGAGACCCTAAATGTGGTTGTGATCTTTCACTTATTCTGAGAGTGAATCATGAAGAAGACAAACTTCCCCATCTAAGAGATGACCTTCCTGCATTGCTTAGTAGAGATCAAGGAAATATCACTAGGTGGGACTGCCTCGGGTATCCTATTCAATTTCCTATTCAAAGTAATAATAACACTACGAATCCTATACTCATATACAACATGACATTTCCATAAATAATTTTGGCCCAGAAGAACATCACAAACTTTGAGAGGAGTAGCATCACACAATACATCATCTTTGAAGGGCTTGATGCCGTATGACAGTCAACACTATTGGCTGATGCGAAGAACGCTTCCTTGGAAGAGCCATCCAATTGTGCAGGGTTGTGGGTGCGACATTTTTGGCATATCCAACTGCTTGACAACCTTTGCTGAGATGAGGTTCTTCTAGCTACCGCTATCAATGATGAAGTGCAATGAGTTTCCTTTTACCCACATCTGTGAATGGAAGAGGCGCTCTCCTTCTTCTGGCTCGTCTGGTTCACCAGGCTAGAGCTTGGTGGTAGAAATGGTGGCACCGGGTTCCATGTTAATGATCCATCTTCCCCTTTCTAGTTCTGGCTCAGAGTCAGAATCCACATCTGATTTAGAGGCTTTCACTTCGGCCACCAATGACTGTTTTGAGCGACAGTCAATAGTGTTATGCCAAGGGCTCTTATGGAAATCGCACCACTTCTCGGTATATTTCTTTGTCTTTCCAATGTCCTTATTTTCTTGCGTCTTCGACTGGTGGTCCTAATACTATCCATATTTGCTCTGTCCTTTGTTCTGTGCGTTGGGGCCACCCTTTCCTAGATTTTTTTGTGCGGGGTTCCTAGGCCTAAATTGTCGCGTCTTTTGTTTGATCTTCTGCTCGATTTTGATGGCATATCGATAGGCCGCATCCAAGGATGAGATGTCCAAAAATTCCATTTCGGTTTGGATGTATCTATGCAAAGCACCACGATACTTGAGCACTAGATGTCACACTGAATATTTGATACACATTTTGGTGCGCAAGGTATGAAAGATATTTGTTAAATCTCTCACTACTTGGTCTCTTTCTTGCCACAGTGTGGTCCATTTGGTATATAGGTCGTCATAATTTCTGATAGGGTAGTATTGTTCCTTAGTATCATCCCTGAAGGATTCCTAGGTGACCATGACTAAAAATAATGAGGTTTCCTCTATTTCCTTTTGCTCACAGAAAGTTTCCCAACAATCTTTGACATGGGGAATGGCTTTTAGGAGTGCAAAAGTAATATTTTCTCTATTTGAAAATTTACGGACAGAAAAATACCCTTCTAATATATTCAACCACTTGTCTACAACATCTGTGTCTATATGACCTTCAAATATAGGAATTTCAGAGTTTATTTGTACCTTGAAGGGGGTGGCGCCTCCATTAATAGAAGATGCATCGCCTGTTGGTAGCCGCCGAAGGATTTGCGTGAAACTATCCATCATCTCGTTCCTTTGTTGCGCGAGGGATTCCTCAATCAACAGTTTGAAAGTATCTCATGTCCCATCATATTTCTTTTCTCCTGCCATGAGAGGTTGCTTGGGCATGCGAGAGCTTCTGTCCTCAAGAGAGACAAGCTCGAGACCCAACGCTTTGTACTTCGACCTCGTTGGGGACATGCATTAAGACGACAAGGAGTAGACCGCTCTGATACCAATGATCTGGATTTTATGAGCAGAATGAAATGAATACAGATTATTAACAATTTCTTAACACAAAATAACAGAGATACAATAAAATTGGTTTTCTATTCAATAATGAAATAAGCTGAAACTGTAAAATGCAGTGGAAACAAGCTTGCTGGAATGGTGGCAGATTATCTCTGAGAAGAGATGTGACGGATGCATGCATTCAAAAGAAGAATATTACAATGAGGATCTCAAGGAATTTTTACAATAAACAATAATTCCCAAAACACTAGACATCCAAAAACCTAACCCTAGGAGATGAAGCGCCAAAAGTTATGTGGGCCCCGTTTGGGTAAGTTAGTACATCAACTTCCGAGGGTCGTAACTTTTGCATACGATCTTTGTTTTAGGAGCATGATAGCCCATTGGAAAGGTATCATCAAGGAGATAAATTGTGGGGGATTAAACATGAAATAGGTTGTCATTTAGGATCTATATCCTGAAAAACCTTCATTTAGGCCCTCAAAATGGCCCTGGAAGTTAAAACTGCTAAAAATAGTAAATTGCCAAAATTGTCAGAAAACTATTTTGAGACAGTTGGAAAAGGATGGTGGCCACTGATATCCATATGGATCAATCCTCCCTCCTTAGGAAGAAATGTTCTCCATTGCGTTGAGGTCCCCCCATCAGATGAGGAAATTTCTACTGAATTTGGCCCCGGGTGAGCCACTTGCCTTGGTGCAGGAGCTTCCCTGCTTTGATGACTCAATAAAGATGGATCCTTTGTTTTCGAGTGCCCTTGATCTATGTGTCCACAATATGATCATTGGATGCCTGTTCTATGGATTTGGGGTTGAGCTATGTTGGTGTCAGTTGTTATGCTACTTCTGAGGTGTCCAATCCCGGTGGGAAATAAGGGCAAAGGAGATCCACATTGAACACTGGGTGCAGGCCAAGGAAAGGAGGAATGTTGAGCTCAAAAGAATTATCCACCATGGCCTTGGTGATAGTGTATAGACCATAATGGAGTGGGTGAAGCTTCCGACGGGGTCTTGTAAGGCATTCTTTCTGCAAGTGCAACCAAACTTTGTCGCCCACCTGAAACTTATGTGGCATGCGATGCGGATCATGGCGCTATTTGTACTTGTCATTGGACTTTTGTAGGATATCTTGAACCTATTGGAAGATGTGTTGGATATTCTCAATGAAATGGGTGGATTTTTCAGCTTCAGTTGGAGTAGGAGATGATTCGGTCGAGGTGACTGCAAGGGGAAGTGAAACATCTATGGGACCCAATGGTTGGAATCCCAACCCCACCTGAAAGGGGCTATGGCCAGTTGAGCTATGCAGGGATCGATTGTAGCTATGATGGATATAGGGAAGGCTCTCATCCCATGTGCAAGGGTTCTTTGAATTATACATGCAAAGGATATGCACAATCATTCGATTTACAACCTCAGTTTGGCGATCTGTCTGGGGGTGGAAGGCCATGGATTTGGTGAGATTGGTGTCTAACAGTGACCAGAGGCTCAGTGAGAATGTGCTGAGAAATTAAATGTCCCGATATGAAACAATTGTTTGTGGGATTCCAAAATATACCCAGACTTGTTCAAAGAAGATCTTGGTAGTGGCCTCTGTTGTGATGCTCTTCCTGTAGGAAACTAGAATCACCATCTTAGAAAAGAGATCAACAACCACAAAAACATAGTCATTTCCCCACCTTGTGGACAGGAGACCCGACATGTAGTCCATTGAGATGGATTCCCATGGCTTGTTAGGAGTAGGAAGAGGGGTGTACATGCCCTGTTTCTTAGTGGTCGGTTTGGAAATATCGCAGGCAGTGCAGGACCTGATATACTTCTTGACCTCCTTCCACCCAACTGTAGTGGGCTTTCCATATCATCTTTTCTCGCTCACAAGATGGAACACAGATATGGCCTAGACGACACAACAAACCATCCTGAAGATGGAAATTATTGACAACTATGTTTGCACCCAACATTTGGTAGGTGGTGGAGAAGTCAAGGTCTATCTCATAGAGTTGTGGCCATCTAGATGTCTCATAGCCTCAAGAGTATAGCACCGAGGTGAGTCTAGCACCAAGGTGAGTTCCGCGACTGGCGGTCTTCTCAGGCAATCAACGACGTGATTGGTGCTTCCTGTTTTATAATTGATGTTGAGGTGGAATTTCTACAAGTATGTGGACCACTTTTGATGGCGGTCATTATACAATTTTCCTTGTGTTTGCATGAACTGAAGTGGCTTATGATCAGTGTGGATGACTGTCTCCTTCCCAAGAATGTAATGTCTCCACTGGCGGTAGGCTTTCACAATGGAGGACATTTCTTTGTCGTAAGTAGGGTACTTACAGACAATACATGACAATGTCTCACTATGATAAGCCACGGGGTGGCTTTGCTAAGTGATAACGACACCCATGGCATAGTATGAAGCATCTATCTCGATCTCAAAGGGATGTTGCAGGTCTGGTAGTGAAACTACTAGGTTTGAGCACAAACGCTACTTCAAATCATTGAATGCTTGTTGTTGGGACCAACCCCATGAAAATTTCAACTTACCACCACCCCTTTTTATTTGGCTAAGGGCCTAGGCAATATGGCAGAATCCCAACATGAACCTGTGGTAGATATTGGCGAGGCCGAAGAAGCTCCGAAGCTCAGTGAGTGTTATTGGGGTTGGCCAGTCATGGATGACTTGGATCTTGGCTGGATCCACATGTACGCCATGCTGATCAATGATGTATCTTGAATATGCTAAGAGTGTTCGTTCCAAGTCTTGCTGTAAATTAGAATGTTGTCCAGATACACCACTACAAAATTATTGGTGAATGGTCGCATGATATTGTCGATCATCCTCATGAAAGTGGTTGGGGCATTTTTCAAACCAAAGGGAATGACCAACCATTCAAAAAGACATTCCTTTGAATTGAAGGAGGTATTCCATACATTTGTCTGTTCTATCAGGACCTGGTGCTAGCCAGACTTCAGATCAATCTTACTGAATTATTTGGACCCCGTGAGTTGATTAAGGAGGTTGTCGATTCAGGGAATCAGGTACCGGTTTCTAGATGTGATTTTATTCAGATCTCGGTAATCAATACATAGTTTCCAAGTTCCATGTTTGTTCTATATCATCACGATTGGGCTCCTAAAGGCAATGAGCTGGGGCAGATGTGACCGTTGTGGAGAATTTCTTAGATCTATCACTTGATCTCCTCATTCTCTAACAAAGAGTGACGATAGACTGGCCCATTTGGCAAGAGTGCATCGGGGGTCGTATCGATGGGGTACTTGACCTGGCAGTGCAGAGGTACTTCTGTAGGTGAGGAGAATATATCTGATTATTCCTCCACGACCTTATCTACTTGCTTTTTTTGTGTGGAGAGGTTGGCCACATAGAACCTGTATGTGGCTATGATCTTTCGCTTATTCTAAGAGCAAATCACGAAGAAGACAAACTTCTCCGTATGAGAGATGACCTTCCTACATTTCTTAGCAAAGATCAAGGAAATAGAACTAGGTGGCACTGCCTTGGGTATACTGTACAATTTCATGTTCAAAGTAATAATAACACTATGAGGTCTAGACTCACATACATCATGAAGTTTCCATAAATAAGGTTGGCCCAAAAGAACATCACAAACTTTGAGAGGAGAAACATCACACAATCCCTCGTCTTTAAAGGGCTTGATTCTGTATGACAATCGACATTGTTGGCTAACGCAGAGATCGCTTCCTTGGTAGAGCCATCCAATAGTGTAGAGTTGTGGGTGTGATGTTGTTGGCAGGGCCAACCACTTGATGAACTCTATTGAGATGAGGTTCTTCTGGCTACCGCTATCAACGATGAAGTGCAACTGGGTGCCTTTTACCCACATCTGTGAATGGAATATGCACTCCCCTTCTTCTGGCTTGTCTGGTTCACCAGGCTGGAGCTTGGTAGTAGCAACGGTGGCACTGGGTTCCGTGTCAATAATCCATCTTCCCCTTTCTGGTTTTGTCTCGGAGTTAGAATCCGCATCTAACTTAGAGTCTTTCTATTTTCAGCCACCAACGAATATTTTTAGCGGCAGTCAACAGTGTTATGCCAAGGGATTTTATGGAAGTCGCACCACTTCTCGGTATCTTTCTTTGTCTTTCCAGTGTCCTTCTTTGCTTGCGGCTTGGACTGGTAGTCCTGATACTATCCATATTTTCTTTGTGATTTTTTCTTTGGGTTAGGGCTGCCCTATCCTGGCTTTTGTTATGAGGGGTTCCCAGGCCCAAATTGTCGCGTCTTTTGTTTGAGCTTCTGCTCGATTTTGGCGACATATTGGTAGGCTGCGCCCAAGGATGATATGTCTAGAAATTCCATTTTGGTCTAGATGTATCTATGTAGAGAACTGCGATACTTGAGAACCATATGTCACTCCTAATATTTGATACTGAGCTTGGTGCGCAAGGTATGGAAGATATTTGTGAAATCTAGTACTGCTTGGTCACTTTCTTGCCGCAGTGTGGTCCATTTGGTATACATGTCATCATAACTTCCGACAGGGTAGTATTGTTCCTTAATAACATCGCTGAAGGATTCCCAAGTGGCCATGACTGAAAATAATGAGGTTTCCTCTATTTTCTTTTTCTCACAGAAAGTTTCCCACTAATCTTTGACATGGGGAATGACTTTGAGGAGTGAAAAAGTAATATTTTCTCTATTCGAAAAGTTATGGACAAAAAAATACCATTCTAGTAGATTCAACCACTTGTCTACAACATTTGTGTCTATCTGACCTTCAAATATAGGAATATCGAATTTTATTTGTACCTTGAATGGGTAGTGCCTCCGTTCGAAGAAGATACGTTTCCTGTTGGTAATCGCCGAAGGATTTGCGTGAAACTATCCATCATCTCATTCCTTTATTGCATGAGGGCTTCCTCAATCAACAGTTTGAAATGATCTCATGTCCCGTCATATTTATTTTCTCCTACCATGAGAGGTTTCTTGGGTGTGTGAGAACTTCTATCCTCAAGAGAAAGAAGCTCGAGACTCAACTCTTTGTACTCCGACCTCGTTGGGGACATGCATTAAGACGACAAGGAGTAGTCCGCTCTGATACCACTGATACATATTTTATGAGAAGAACAAAATGAATATAGATTATTAACAGGTTCTTAACACAAAATAATAGAGATATAGTAAAATTGTTTTTCTATTGAAGAATGAAATAAGATGAAATTGTAAAATGCAGAGGAAACAAGCTTGCTGGAATAGTGGCGGCTTATCTCTGAGAAGAGGTG
Organism: Picea glauca; assembly: GCA_000966675.3. NCBI lineage: Eukaryota > Viridiplantae > Streptophyta > Pinopsida > Pinales > Pinaceae > Picea > Picea glauca. Next base: position 65,754 of record JZKD02S1790917.1, on the reverse strand, counting down.
TGATGGCTGCACGCATTCACAAGAAAAAGATTAAAATGAGGCTCTGAAGGCATTTTTACAATAAACAAGAATGCCAAAAAACCCTAGACATCCAAAAACCTAACCCTAGGAGATGAAGCACCAAAAGTCATGTGGTCCCCATTTGGGTAAGTTAGTACATCAACTTCCCACGGTCGTAACTTTTGCATACGATCTCCGTTTTAGGCATGCGATAGCCCGTTTTAAAGGTAACATTGAGGAGATTTATTTTGGGGGCTCAATCAAGACTCAGGACCACATTTAGGAGCTTTATCCCAAAAATTCTTCATTTAGGCCCTCAAAATGGCCCCGGAAGTTAAAACTGCTATAAATAGTAAATTGCCAAAATTGTCATAAAACTATTTTGAGCCAGTTGGAAAAGGTGGGTGGCCACTGATATCCATCTAGATAAATCATCCATCCTTAGGAAGAAATGGTCTCCATTTCATTGAGGTCCCCCATCAATGATTTGTCTTCCCCTTTCTAGTTCTAGCTCAAAGTCAGAATCTGCATTTGATTCAAAGGCTTTCAATTCCGCCACTACTGACTATTTTGAGGAGCATTCAACACTGTTATGCCAAGGGATCTTATGGAAGTCGCACCACTTCTCGGTATCTTTCTTTGTCTTTTCGATGTCCTTATTTTCTTGTGGCTTGGACTGGTAGTCTTGATACTGTCCATCTTTGCTCTGTCCTTTGTTCTGTGGGTTGGGGAAACCCTTTCCTGGCTTCTGTTGTGAGGGGTTCCCAGGCCCAAATTTCCACGTCTTTTGTTTGAGCTTCTGCTCGATTTTGACGACATATCGGTAGTCCACGCCCAAGGATGAGATGTCAAGAAATTCCATTTCAGTCTGGATGTATCTATGCAGAGCATTGCGATACTTGAGTACCAGATATCGCTCCTAATATTTGATACCCAACTTGGTGCGCAAGGTATGGAAGATATTTGTGAAATATGGCACTGCTTGGTCTCTTTCTTGCCACAGTGTGGTCCATTTGGTATATAGGTCGTCATAACTTTCGACAGGGTATTATTGTTCCTTAATAACAACTCTGAAGGATTCCCAGGTGGACGTGACTGAAAATAATGAGGTTTCCTCTGTTTCCTTTTGCTCACAGAAAGTTTCCCATCAATATTTGACATGGGGAACGACTTTGTGGAGCGCAAAAGTAATCTTTTCTGTATTCGAAAAGTTATCGACAGAAAAATACCCTTCTAGTAGATTCAACCACTTGTCTACATCATCTGCGTCTATCTGACGACAAGGAGAAGACCGCTCTGATACCATTGATCCAAATTTTATGATAAGAATGAAATGAATATAGATTATTAACAAGTGCTTAACAAAAAATAGCAAAGATATAGTAAAATTGGTTTTCTATTCAATAACAAAATAAGCTGAAACTATAAAATTCAGTGGAAACAAGCTTGTTGGAATGGTGGCGGCTTATCTCTAAGAAGAGATGTGACTCTTGCGTGCATTCGCAATAAGAAGATTAAAATGAGGCTCTGAAGGCATTTTTACAATAAAAAATAATTCCAAAAAACCTAGACATCCAAAAACCTAACCCTAGGAGATGAAGCACCAAAAGTCATGTGGGCCCCATTTGGGTAAGTTAGTACATCAACTTCCCGTGGTCGTAACTTTTGCATACAATCTCCGTTTTAGGCATGTGATATCCCATTACAAAGGTATCATTGAGGAGATTCATTTTTGGGGATAATTCATACCTTATGAAACCATTGAGGAGATCGATCCCGAAAAACCTTCATTTAGGCCCTCAAAATGGCCTCGAAAGTTAAAACTGCTAAAAATAGAAAATTGCCAAAATTGTCAGAAAACTGTTTTGAGACAGTTGGAAAAGGTGGGTGGCCACTGATATACATATGGATAAATCCTCCCTCCTTAGGAAGAAATGGTCTCCATTTCATTTAGGTCCCCCATCAGATGAGGAAATTTCTGCTAAATTTGGCCCTGCGTGAGCCACTTGCCTTGGTGCAGGAGTTTCCCTGCTTTGACGACTCGATAAAGTTGGATCCTTTATTGACGAGTGCCCTTGATCTGTGTGTCTACAATATTATTATTGGATGCCTATTGTATGCATTTAGGGTTGAGATCTGTTGGCTTCAGTTGTTCTTTTACTTCTGCGGTGTTCAATACTGGTTGGAAATAAGGGTGAAGGAGATCCACATTGAACACTGGGTGTATGCCAAGGAAAGGAGGAATGTTGAGCTCGAAAGAATTATCCCCCACAAACTTGGTGATAGTGTACAACCCATAAAAAAGTGGGAGAAGCTTTTGATGGGGTCCTTTAAGGCATTCTTTCTGCAAGTGCAACCAAACTTTTTCGCCCACCTGAAACTTATGTGGCACCCGATGATGATCATAGAGTTGTTTGTACTTGTCATTGGACTTCTGTAGGATATCTTGAACCTATTTATGGATGTGATGGATACTCTCAATGAACTAGGTGGCTTTGTCAACTTCAGTTGGAGCAGGATATGACTTGGTCGAGGTGACCACAAGGGGAAGTGAAACATCTATGGGACCCAATGGTTGGAATCCCAACCCCACCTGAAAGGGGCTGTGGCCGGTTGAGCTATGTAGAGCTTGATTGTAGCTATGCTGGACATAGGGAAGGATCTCATCCCATGTGAAAGGGTTCTTTGAATTATACATGAGAAGGATATGGACAATCATTCGATTTACTACCTTGGTTTGGCCATCTGTCTGGGGTTGGAAGGCCGTGGATTTGGTGAGCTTGGTGTCTAGCAGTGACCAGAGGCTTGAATAGAATGTGTTGAGAAATTGATTGTCTCAATATAAGACAATGTTTTTTGGGGTTCCAAAATGTACCCACACTCGTTCAAAGAAGAGCTTGGTAGTGGCCTCTGTTGTGATGCTCTTCTTGTAGACAACTACAATCGCCATCTTATAAAAGTTATCAAAACCACAAAAACAAAGTCATTTCCCCTCTTGGTGGATGGGAGGCCCGACATGTAGTCCATTGAGATGGATTCCCATGGCGTATTAGGAGTAGGAAGAGGGGTGTACAAGCCCTATTTCTTAGTGGTCGGTTTGGAAATAGTGCAGGCAGTGTAGGACCTGATATACTTGCTGACCTCCTATCGAGGTTTAGGCCACTAGAACTATTTGTATAGCATCGACACTATCTTTTCGATGCCAAAGTGTCCTACCATCTGACTGTAGTGGGATACCCATATCATCCTCTCTCACTCACTTGATGGAACACAAATATGGCCCAGACGACACAACAACCCATCCTCAAGATGGAAATTATAGACAACTGCATTTGCACCCAACATTTGGTAGGTGTTGGAGAAGTTAGGGTTTGTCTCATAGAGTTGGGGACATCCATATGTCTCATGGCTACAAGAGTCTAGCACCATGGTGAGTGTTGTGATTGGCGGTCTTCTCAGGCAATCAATGAAGCGATTGGTGCTTCTTGTTTTATACTTGATGTTGAGGTGGAATTGCTGCAAGTATGTGGACCACTTTTGATAGCGGTCATTCTGCAATTTTTCTTGTGTCTGTATGAACGACAGTGGCTTATGATCAGTGTGGATGATTATCTCCTTCCCAAGAATGTAATGTCTCCACTAGCGACGGTATTGCACAATGGAGTACATTTCTTTGTCGTAATTAGGGTACTTACAAACAGTATCTGACAGTGTCTCACTATGATAGGACATGAGGTGGCCGTGCTAAGTGAGAATGATTCCCACGACATATTCTGAAGCATCTATCTCGATCTCAAAGGGATGTTGCAGGTCTCGTAGTGAAAGTACTGGGGCTGAGCGCAAGCGCTGCTTCAAATTATTGAACACTTGTTGTTGGGACTGACCCCACACAAATTTTTCCTTAACACCACCCCTTTTGATTTGGCTAAGGGCCCATGCAATATGGGAGAATTCCAACACAAACCTACAGTAGAAATTGACAAGGCCCAAGAAACTCTGAATCTCAGTGAGTGTTATTGGGGCTGACTAGTCACGGATGACTTGGATCTTGGCTGGATCCACATGTAAGCCATGGTGATCAATGATGTAGCCTAGGTAATGGACCCGGTGCATGCTGAAGGAGCATTTTTCTAAGTTGGCATATAGCTTGTGCTGCCGCAGGGTGTGCAGAACCTGTTGAATATGCTGCAAGTGTTCGACCCAAGTCTTCCTGTAAATTAGAATGTCGTCCATATACACCACTACAAAATTATTGGTGAATGGTCGCAGTATATTGTCCATCATCCTCATGAAAATGGCTGGGGCATTTGTCAAACTAAAGGGCATGACCAACCATTCAAAAAGGCCTTTGACTTGAAGGCGGTCTTCCATACATATGTTTGTTCTATCGGGACCTGGTGGTAGCCAGACTTTAGATCAATCTTACTAAAGTATTTGGCCCCTGTGAGTTGATCAAGGAGGTCATCGATTTGGGGAATCGGGTACCAGTTTCTAATTTTGATTTTATTCATAGCACGGTAATCAATACAGAGTCAGTAGGTTCCATCTTTCTTCTGTACCAACACGATTGGGCTCCTGGAAGGTGATGAGATGGGGAATATGTTCCCCTTGTGCAGAAGTTGTTAGATCTGTCGCTTAATATCCCCATTATCTAACAAAGAGTGATGATAGACTGGCCCATTAGGTAGCGGTGCATCCAGGGTCAGATTGATGGGGTGCTTGACCTGGCAGTGTAGGGGCACCCCTATAGGTGAGAATAAGATATCTGAGTATTCCTCCATGACCTTATCTACTTTCTTCTACTGTGTGGATAGGTCAGCTATAGAGACCCTAGATGTGGCTCTGATCTTTCTCTTATTCTGAGAGTGAATCATGAAGAAGAAAAACTTTCCCGTCTGAGAGATGACCTTCCTGCATTGCTTAGAAGAGATCAATGAAATAAAACTAGGTGGGACTACCTCGGGTATCCTGTACAATTTCCTATTCAAAGTAATAATAACACTACGACACCTAGACTCAGATACAACATGAATTTTCCATAAATAAGGTTGGCCCAAAATAACGTCTCAAACTTCGAGAGGAGCAACATCACACAATACCTCATCTTTGAATTTCTTGATGCCGTANTTTAGGCCCTCAAAATGGCCCCGGAAGTTAAAACTGCTATAAATAGTAAATTGCCAAAATTGTCATAAAACTATTTTGAGCCAGTTGGAAAAGGTGGGTGGCCACTGATATCCATATAGATCAATCCTCCATCCTTAGGAAGAAATGTTCTCCATTTCATTGAGGTCCCCCATCAGATGAGGAAATTTCTGCTGAATTTGGCCCCGGGTGAGCCACTTGCCTTGGTGCAGGAGCTTCCCTGCTTTGACGACTCAATAAAGATGGATCTTTTGTTGTCGAGTGCCCTTGATCTATGTGTCCAAAATATGATCATTGTATTATTATTGTATGCAGTCAGGGATGAGCTCTGTTGGTGTCAGTTATTCTGCTACTTTTGAGGTGTCCAATACTATTGGGAAATAAGGGCGAAGGAGATCCACATTGAACACTGGGTGCAGGCCAAGGAAAGGAGGAATGCTGAGCTAAAAAGAATTATCCCCAATGACCTTGGTGATAGTGTATGAACCATAATAGAGTGGGTGAAACTTCCAATGGGGTCCTGTAAGGCATTCTTTCTAGAAGTGCAACCAAACTTTGTCGCCCACTTGAAACTTATGTGGCACCCGATGCTGATCATGACGCTTTTCGTACTTGTCATTGGACTTCTCTAGGATATATTGAACCTGTTGGAAGATGTTTTGGATCCTCTCAATGAACTGGGTGGCTTTGTCAACTTCAGTTGGAGCAGGAGATGAGTCGGGCGAGGTGACCACAAGGGGAAGTGTAACATCTATGGGACCCAATGGTTGGAATCCCAACCCCACCTGAAAGGGGCTATGGTGGATTGAGCTATGTAGGGATCGATTGTAGCTATGATGGACATAGGGAAGGATCAAATCCCATAGGAAAGGGTTCTTTGAATTATACATGCTAAGGATAAGCACAATCATTCAATTTACTACTTTGGTTTGGCCATCTTTCTGGGGGTGGAAGGCCATGGATTTGGTGAGCTTGGTGTCTAGCAGTGACCAGAGGCTCGATGAGAATGTGATAAGAAATCGACATTCCCGATATGAGACAATGGTTTGTGGGATTACAAAATGTACCCAGACTCGTTCAAATAAGAGCTTGGAAGTGGCCTTTGCTGTGATTCTCTTCTTGCAGGCAACTAGAATCGCCTTCTTAGAAAAGCGATCAACAACAACAAAAACACAGTGATTTTCCTGCTTAGTGGATGGGATGCCCGACATGTAGTCCATTGCGATGGATTCCCATGGCTTGTCAGGAGTAGGAAGAGGGGTGTATAGACCCTGTTTCTTAGTGTTCGGCTTGGCAATAGCGCAAGTAGTGCAGGACCTGATATACTTGTTGACCTCCTCTCAAAGTTTCATCTAGTAGAAATGTTTCTGTAGCATCTCCACTATCTTTTTGATGCCGAAGTGTCCTGCCACCCAAATGTAGTGGGATTCCCATATCATCTTTTCTCGCTCACTTGATGGAACATAGATATGGCCTAGATGACACAAAAACCCATCTTGAAGATGGAAATTATCGATAACTACATTTGCACCCAAGATTTGGTAGGTGGTTGGAGAAGTCAGGGTCTGTCTCATAGAGTTGGGGCCATATAGATGTCTCATGGCCGCAAGAGTCTAGCATTGACGTGAGTGTCATGACTACCACTATCATCGATGAAGTGTAGCAGGGTTCCTTTTAACCACATCTATGAATGGAAGAGGCGCTCTCCTTCTTCTGGCTCATCTTGTTCACCAGGATGGAGCTTGGTGGTTTCCACGGTGGCACTGGGTTCCACGTCAATGATTTGTCTTCCCCTTTCTGGATCTAGCTCAAAGTCAGAATCTACATTTGATTCAAAGGCTTTCAATTCAGCAACTACTGACTATTTTGAGGAGCATTCAACACTGTTATGCCAAGGGATCTTATGGAAGTCGCACCACTTCTCAGTATCTTTCTTTGTCTTTCCGATGTCCTTATTTGCTTGTGGATTGGACTGGTAGTCTTGATACTGTCCATCTTTTCTCTGTCCTTTGTTCTCTGTTCCCATGCCCAAATTTCCACGTCTTTTGTTTGAGCTTCTGCTTGATTTTGATGACATATCGATAGTCCACACCCAAGGATGAGATGTCAAGAAATTCCATTTCAGTCTGGATGTATCTATGCAGAGCATTGCGATACTTGAGTACCAGATATTGCTCCTAATATTTGATACCCAACTTGGTGCGCAAGGTATGGAAGATATTTGTGAAATATGGCACTGCTTGGTCTCTTTCTTGCCACAGTGTGGTCCATTTGGTATATAGGTCGTCATAACTTTCGACAAGGTATTATTGTTCCTTAATAACAACTCTGAAGGATTTCCAGGTGGACGTGACTGAAAATAATGAGGTTTCCTCTGTTTCCTTTTGCTCACAGAAAGTTTCCCACCAATATTTGACATGGGGAACGACTTTGTGGAGTGCAAAAGTAATATTTTCTGTATTCGAAAAGTTAGCGACAGAAAAATACCCTTCTAGTAGATTCAACCACTTGTCTACATCATCTGCGTCTATCTGACGACAAGGAGAAGACCGCTCTGATAACATTGATCCAAATTTTATGAGAAGAATGAAATGAATATAGATTATTAACAATTTCTTAACAAAAAATAGCAAAGATATAGTAAAATTGGTTTTCTATTCAATAACAAAATAAGATGAAACTATAAAATTCAGTGGAAACAAGCTTGTTGGAATGGTGGCGGCTTATCTCTAAGAAGAGATGTGACTCTGGCGTGCATTCACAAGAAGAAGATTAAAATGAGGCTCTGAAGGCATTTTTACAATAAAAAATAATTCCAAAAAACCTAGACATCCAAAAACCTAACCCTAGGAGATGAAGCACCAAAAGTCATGTGGGCCCCATTTGGGTAAGTTAGTACATCAACTTCCCGTGGTCGTAACTTTTGCATACAATCTCCGTTTTAGGCATGTGATATCCCATTACAAAGGTATCATTGAGGAGATTCATTTTTGGGGATAATTCATACCTTATGAAACCATTGAGGAGATCGATCCCGAAAAACCTTCATTTAGGCCCTCAAAATGGCCTCGAAAGTTAAAACTGCTAAAAATAGAAAATTGCCAAAATTGTCAGAAAACTGTTTTGAGACAGTTGGAAAAGGTGGGTGGCCACTGATATACATATGGATAAATCCTCCCTCCTTAGGAAGAAATGGTCTCCATTTCATTTAGGTCCCCCATCAGATGAGGAAATTTCTGCTAAATTTGGCCCTGCGTGAGCCACTTGCCTTGGTGCAGGAGTTTCCCTGCTTTGACGACTCGATAAAGTTGGATCCTTTATTGACGAGTGCCCTTGATCTGTGTGTCTACAATATTATTATTGGATGCCTATTGTATGCATTTAGGGTTGAGATCTGTTGGCTTCAGTTGTTCTTTTACTTCTGCGGTGTTCAATACTGGTTGGAAATAAGGGTGAAGGAGATCCACATTGAACACTGGGTGTATGCCAAGGAAAGGAGGAATGTTGAGCTCGAAAGAATTATCCCCCACAAACTTGGTGATAGTGTACAACCCATAAAAAAGTGGGAGAAGCTTTTGATGGGGTCCTTTAAGGCATTCTTTCTGCAAGTGCAACCAAACTTTTTCGCCCACCTGAAACTTATGTGGCACCCGATGATGATCATAGAGTTGTTTGTACTTGTCATTGGACTTCTGTAGGATATCTTGAACCTATTTATGGATGTGATGGATACTCTCAATGAACTAGGTGGCTTTGTCAACTTCAGTTGGAGCAGGATATGACTTGGTCGAGGTGACCACAAGGGGAAGTGAAACATCTATGGGACCCAATGGTTGGAATCCCAACCCCACCTGAAAGGGGCTGTGGCCGGTTGAGCTATGTAGAGCTTGATTGTAGCTATGCTGGACATAGGGAAGGATCTCATCCCATGTGAAAGGGTTCTTTGAATTATACATGAGAAGGATATGGACAATCATTCGATTTACTACCTTGGTTTGGCCATCTGTCTGGGGTTGGAAGGCCGTGGATTTGGTGAGCTTGGTGTCTAGCAGTGACCAGAGGCTTGAATAGAATGTGTTGAGAAATTGATTGTCTCAATATAAGACAATGTTTTTTGGGGTTCCAAAATGTACCCACACTCGTTCAAAGAAGAGCTTGGTAGTGGCCTCTGTTGTGATGCTCTTCTTGTAGACAACTACAATCGCCATCTTATAAAAGTTATCAAAACCACAAAAACAAAGTCATTTCCCCTCTTGGTGGATGGGAGGCCCGACATGTAGTCCATTGAGATGGATTCCCATGGCGTATTAGGAGTAGGAAGAGGGGTGTACAAGCCCTATTTCTTAGTGGTCGGTTTGGAAATAGTGCAGGCAGTGTAGGACCTGATATACTTGCTGACCTCCTATCGAGGTTTAGGCCACTAGAACTATTTGTATAGCATCGACACTATCTTTTCGATGCCAAAGTGTCCTACCATCTGACTGTAGTGGGATACCCATATCATCCTCTCTCACTCACTTGATGGAACACAAATATGGCCCAGACGACACAACAACCCATCCTCAAGATGGAAATTATAGACAACTGCATTTGCACCCAACATTTGGTAGGTGTTGGAGAAGTTAGGGTTTGTCTCATAGAGTTGGGGACATCCATATGTCTCATGGCTACAAGAGTCTAGCACCATGGTGAGTGTTGTGATTGGCGGTCTTCTCAGGCAATCAATGAAGCGATTGGTGCTTCTTGTTTTATACTTGATGTTGAGGTGGAATTGCTGCAAGTATGTGGACCACTTTTGATAGCGGTCATTCTGCAATTTTTCTTGTGTCTGTATGAACGACAGTGGCTTATGATCAGTGTGGATGATTATCTCCTTCCCAAGAATGTAATGTCTCCACTAGCGACGGTATTGCACAATGGAGTACATTTCTTTGTCGTAATTAGGGTACTTACAAACAGTATCTGACAGTGTCTCACTATGATAGGACATGAGGTGGCCGTGCTAAGTGAGAATGATTCCCACGACATATTCTGAAGCATCTATCTCGATCTCAAAGGGATGTTGCAGGTCTCGTAGTGAAAGTACTGGGGCTGAGCGCAAGCGCTGCTTCAAATTATTGAACACTTGTTGTTGGGACTGACCCCACACAAATTTTTCCTTAACACCACCCCTTTTGATTTGGCTAAGGGCCCATGCAATATGGGAGAATTCCAACACAAACCTACAGTAGAAATTGACAAGGCCCAAGAAACTCTGAATCTCAGTGAGTGTTATTGGGGCTGACTAGTCACGGATGACTTGGATCTTGGCTGGATCCACATGTAAGCCATGGTGATCAATGATGTAGCCTAGGTAATGGACCCGGTGCATGCTGAAGGAGCATTTTTCTAAGTTGGCATATAGCTTGTGCTGCCGCAGGGTGTGCAGAACCTGTTGAATATGCTGCAAGTGTTCGACCCAAGTCTTCCTGTAAATTAGAATGTCGTCCATATACACCACTACAAAATTATTGGTGAATGGTCGCAGTATATTGTCCATCATCCTCATGAAAATGGCTGGGGCATTTGTCAAACTAAAGGGCATGACCAACCATTCAAAAAGGCCTTTGACTTGAAGGCGGTCTTCCATACATATGTTTGTTCTATCGGGACCTGGTGGTAGCCAGACTTTAGATCAATCTTACTAAAGTATTTGGCCCCTGTGAGTTGATCAAGGAGGTCATCGATTTGGGGAATCGGGTACCAGTTTCTAATTTTGATTTTATTCATAGCACGGTAATCAATACAGAGTCAGTAGGTTCCATCTTTCTTCTGTACCAACACGATTGGGCTCCTGGAAGGTGATGAGATGGGGAATATGTTCCCCTTGTGCAGAAGTTGTTAGATCTGTCGCTTAATATCCCCATTATCTAACAAAGAGTGATGATAGACTGGCCCATTAGGTAGCGGTGCATCCAGGGTCAGATTGATGGGGTGCTTGACCTGGCAGTGTAGGGGCACCCCTATAGGTGAGAATAAGATATCTGAGTATTCCTCCATGACCTTATCTACTTTCTTCTACTGTGTGGATAGGTCAGCTATAGAGACCCTAGATGTGGCTCTGATCTTTCTCTTATTCTGAGAGTGAATCATGAAGAAGAAAAACTTTCCCGTCTGAGAGATGACCTTCCTGCATTGCTTAGAAGAGATCAATGAAATAAAACTAGGTGGGACTACCTCGGGTATCCTGTACAATTTCCTATTCAAAGTAATAATAACACTACGACACCTAGACTCAGATACAACATGAATTTTCCATAAATAAGGTTGGCCCAAAATAACGTCTCAAACTTCGAGAGGAGCAACATCACACAATACCTCATCTTTGAATTTCTTGATGCCGTACGACAATCGACACTGTTGGCTGACGCAAAGATCGCTTCCTTGGCATAACCATCCAATGGTGTAGGGTTGTGGGTGAGGCATTGTTGGCAGGGCCAACCGCTTTATGACCTCTGTCGAGATGAGGTACCTCTGGCTACCTCTATCAATGATGAAGTGCAATGGTGTGCCTTTTACCCACATCTGTGAATGGAAGAGGTGCTCTCCTTATTTTAGCTCATCTGGTTCACCAAACTGGAGCTTGGTGGTAGCAATGGTGGCACTGGGTTCCACGTCAATGATCTGTCTTCCCCTTTTTGGTTTTGGCTCAGATTCATCATCTACATCTGATTCAGAGGCTTTCAATTCAGCCACGAACGACTGTTTTGAGCCGCAGTCAACAATGTCATGCCAAGGGCTCTTATGGAAGTCGCACCACTTCCCGATATCTTTGTTTGTCTTTCCAGTGTCCTTATTTTATTATATCTTGGACTAGTAGTCCTGATACTATCCATATTTTCTCTGTCCTTTGTTCTATGGGTTTTGGCTGCCCTTTCTTGGCTTTTGTTGTGAGGGGTTCCCAGGCCCAAATTGCCGCGTCTTTTGTTTGAGCTTCTGCTCGATTTTGACGACATATCAGTAGGCCGCACCCAAGGATGAGATGTCCATAAATTCTATTTCGGTATATATGTATCTATGCAGAGCACCATGATACTTGAGCACTAGATGTCACTCTGAATCTTTGATACCCATCTTGGTGCGCAATGTATGGAAGATATTTGTGAAATCTGGCACTCCTTGGTCTCTTTCTTGATGTAGTGTGGTACATTTGGTATACAGGTCGTCATAACTTCCGACAGGGTAGTATTGTTCCTTAATAGAATCCTTGAAGGATTCCCAAGTGGCTGTGACTAAAAATAATGATTTTTCCTCTGTCTCCTTTTGCTCACAGAAATTTTCCCACCAATCTTTGACATGGAGAACGTCTTTGAGGAGCGTAGAAGTAATCTTTTCTCTATTCAAAAAGTTATGGGCAGAAAAATACCCTTCTAGTAGATTCAACCACTTGTCTACAACATATGTGTCTATCTTACCTTCAAATATAGGAATATCGAAGTTCATTTGTACCTTGAAGGGGTGGCACCTCCGTTTGAAGAATATGCGTCGCCTGTTGGTAGTCGTCGAAGGATTTGCGTGAAACTATCCATCATCTCGCTCCTCCATTGTGTGAGGGATTCCTCAATCAACAGTTTGAAAGGATCTCTTGTCCCATCATATTTATTTTCTCCTACCATGAGAGGTCACTTGGGTGTGTGAGAGATTTTGTCTTCAAGAGAAACAAGCTCGAGACCCAACTCTTTGTACTTCGATCTCATTGGGGACATGCATTAAGATGACAAGGAGAAGACCGCTATGATACCACTGATCTAGATTTTATGAGAAGAAAAAAATGAATATAGATTATTAAGAGGTTCTTAACAAAAAATAATAGAGATACAGTAAAACTATTTTTCTATTCAATAACGAAATAAGATGAAACTGTAAAATGCAGCGGAAACAAGCTTGCTGGAATAGTGGCGGCTTATCTCTGAGAAGAGATGTGATGGTTGTGTGCATTAAAAAGAAGAAGATTACAATGAGGCTCTGAAGAAATTTTTACAATAAATGAGAATGCCAAAAACCATAGACATCCAAAAACCTAACCCTAGGAGATGAAGCGCCAAAAGTCACGTGGGCCCCGTTTGGGTAAGTTAGTACATCAACTTCTCGGGGTCGTAACTTTTGCATACGATCTCTATTTTAGGCATGTGATAGCCCATTGGAAAGGTATCATAGAGGAGATTATTTTTTTGTGCTCAATAATTCCTTACATTATCATTGAGGATATCAATCCCAAAAAACATTCATTTAGGCCCTCCAAATGGTCCCGAAAGTTAAAACTGCTAAAAATAGTAAAATGCCAAAATTGTCAGAAAACTGTTTTGAGCCAGTTAGCCAGTTGGAAAATGTGGGTGGCCACCGATATACATATTGATCAATACTCAGTCCTTAGGAAGAAATGGTATCCATTTCATTGAGGTCCCCCATCAGATGAAGAAATTTCTGCAAAATTTGGCCCCAGGTGAGCCACTTGCCTTGGTGCAGGAGCTTCCCTACTTTGACGACTCGATAAAGATGGATCCTTTTTTGTCAAGTGCTCTTGATCTGTGTGTAAAAAATATGATCATTGGATGCCTATTGTATGCATTCGAGGTTGAGATCTATTGGTGCCAGTTCTTATGCTACTTCCAAGGTGTCCAATACTGGTGGAAAATAAGGGCGAAGGAGATCCACATTGAACACTGGGTGCAGGCCAAGGAAAGGAGGAATGTTGAGCTCAAACGAATTATCCCCCATGGCCTTGGTGATAGTGTATGACCCATAATAGAGTGGGCGAAGCTTCCGATGGGGTCCTGTAAGGCGTTCTTTCCAGAAGTGCAACCAAACTTTGTTACCCACCTGAAACTTATGTGGCACCCAATACTGATTGTGGCACTGTTTGTACTTGTCATTGGACTTCTATATTATATATTGAACCTATTGGTGGATGTGATTGATCCTCTCAATGAACCGGGTGGCTTTGTCAGCTTTAGTTGGAGCAGGAGATGAGTCAGTCAAGGTGAGCACAAGGGGAAGTGAAACATCTATGGGACCCAATGGTTGGAATCCCAAACCCACCTGAAAGGGGTTGTGGCCGATTGAGATATTCGAGGCTCGATTGTAGCTATGATGGAAATAGAGAAGGCTATCATCCCATGTGCAAGGTTTATTTGAATTATACATGTGAAGGATATGCAAAATCATTCGATTTAAAACCTCGGTTTGTCCATCTGTTTGGGGGTGGAAGGCCATGGATTTGGTGATCTTGGTTTCTAGTAGTGACCAGAGGCTCGACTAGAATGTGCTGAGAAATAGACTATCTCAATTTGAGACAATGGTTTGTGGGATTCCAAAATGTACCTAGACTCTTTCAAAGAAGAGCTTGGTAGTGGCCTCTATTGTGATGCTCTTCTTGCAGGCAACTAGAATCGCCATCTTAGAAAAGTGATCAACAACCACAAAAACACAGTCATTTCTCTGCTTGGTGGACAAGAGGCCCAACATGTAGTCCATTGANAAGAAGATTAAAATGAGGCTCTGAAGGCATTTTTACAATAAAAAATAATTCCAAAAAACCTAGACATCCAAAAACCTAACCCTAGGAGATGAAGCACCAAAAGTCATGTGGGCCCCATTTGGGTAAGTTAGTACATCAACTTCCCGTGGTCGTAACTTTTGCATACAATCTCCGTTTTAGGCATGTGATATCCCATTACAAAGGTATCATTGAGGAGATTCATTTTTGGGGATAATTCATACCTTATGAAACCATTGAGGAGATCGATCCCGAAAAACCTTCATTTAGGCCCTCAAAATGGCCTCGAAAGTTAAAACTGCTAAAAATAGAAAATTGCCAAAATTGTCAGAAAACTGTTTTGAGACAGTTGGAAAAGGTGGGTGGCCACTGATATACATATGGATAAATCCTCCCTCCTTAGGAAGAAATGGTCTCCATTTCATTTAGGTCCCCCATCAGATGAGGAAATTTCTGCTAAATTTGGCCCTGCGTGAGCCACTTGCCTTGGTGCAGGAGTTTCCCTGCTTTGACGACTCGATAAAGTTGGATCCTTTATTGACGAGTGCCCTTGATCTGTGTGTCTACAATATTATTATTGGATGCCTATTGTATGCATTTAGGGTTGAGATCTGTTGGCTTCAGTTGTTCTTTTACTTCTGCGGTGTTCAATACTGGTTGGAAATAAGGGTGAAGGAGATCCACATTGAACACTGGGTGTATGCCAAGGAAAGGAGGAATGTTGAGCTCGAAAGAATTATCCCCCACAAACTTGGTGATAGTGTACAACCCATAAAAAAGTGGGAGAAGCTTTTGATGGGGTCCTTTAAGGCATTCTTTCTGCAAGTGCAACCAAACTTTTTCGCCCACCTGAAACTTATGTGGCACCCGATGATGATCATAGAGTTGTTTGTACTTGTCATTGGACTTCTGTAGGATATCTTGAACCTATTTATGGATGTGATGGATACTCTCAATGAACTAGGTGGCTTTGTCAACTTCAGTTGGAGCAGGATATGACTTGGTCGAGGTGACCACAAGGGGAAGTGAAACATCTATGGGACCCAATGGTTGGAATCCCAACCCCACCTGAAAGGGGCTGTGGCCGGTTGAGCTATGTAGAGCTTGATTGTAGCTATGCTGGACATAGGGAAGGATCTCATCCCATGTGAAAGGGTTCTTTGAATTATACATGAGAAGGATATGGACAATCATTCGATTTACTACCTTGGTTTGGCCATCTGTCTGGGGTTGGAAGGCCGTGGATTTGGTGAGCTTGGTGTCTAGCAGTGACCAGAGGCTTGAATAGAATGTGTTGAGAAATTGATTGTCTCAATATAAGACAATGTTTTTTGGGGTTCCAAAATGTACCCACACTCGTTCAAAGAAGAGCTTGGTAGTGGCCTCTGTTGTGATGCTCTTCTTGTAGACAACTACAATCGCCATCTTATAAAAGTTATCAAAACCACAAAAACAAAGTCATTTCCCCTCTTGGTGGATGGGAGGCCCGACATGTAGTCCATTGAGATGGATTCCCATGGCGTATTAGGAGTAGGAAGAGGGGTGTACAAGCCCTATTTCTTAGTGGTCGGTTTGGAAATAGTGCAGGCAGTGTAGGACCTGATATACTTGCTGACCTCCTATCGAGGTTTAGGCCACTAGAACTATTTGTATAGCATCGACACTATCTTTTCGATGCCAAAGTGTCCTACCATCTGACTGTAGTGGGATACCCATATCATCCTCTCTCACTCACTTGATGGAACACAAATATGGCCCAGACGACACAACAACCCATCCTCAAGATGGAAATTATAGACAACTGCATTTGCACCCAACATTTGGTAGGTGTTGGAGAAGTTAGGGTTTGTCTCATAGAGTTGGGGACATCCATATGTCTCATGGCTACAAGAGTCTAGCACCATGGTGAGTGTTGTGATTGGCGGTCTTCTCAGGCAATCAATGAAGCGATTGGTGCTTCTTGTTTTATACTTGATGTTGAGGTGGAATTGCTGCAAGTATGTGGACCACTTTTGATAGCGGTCATTCTGCAATTTTTCTTGTGTCTGTATGAACGACAGTGGCTTATGATCAGTGTGGATGATTATCTCCTTCCCAAGAATGTAATGTCTCCACTAGCGACGGTATTGCACAATGGAGTACATTTCTTTGTCGTAATTAGGGTACTTACAAACAGTATCTGACAGTGTCTCACTATGATAGGACATGAGGTGGCCGTGCTAAGTGAGAATGATTCCCACGACATATTCTGAAGCATCTATCTCGATCTCAAAGGGATGTTGCAGGTCTCGTAGTGAAAGTACTGGGGCTGAGCGCAAGCGCTGCTTCAAATTATTGAACACTTGTTGTTGGGACTGACCCCACACAAATTTTTCCTTAACACCACCCCTTTTGATTTGGCTAAGGGCCCATGCAATATGGGAGAATTCCAACACAAACCTACAGTAGAAATTGACAAGGCCCAAGAAACTCTGAATCTCAGTGAGTGTTATTGGGGCTGACTAGTCACGGATGACTTGGATCTTGGCTGGATCCACATGTAAGCCATGGTGATCAATGATGTAGCCTAGGTAATGGACCCGGTGCATGCTGAAGGAGCATTTTTCTAAGTTGGCATATAGCTTGTGCTGCCGCAGGGTGTGCAGAACCTGTTGAATATGCTGCAAGTGTTCGACCCAAGTCTTCCTGTAAATTAGAATGTCGTCCATATACACCACTACAAAATTATTGGTGAATGGTCGCAGTATATTGTCCATCATCCTCATGAAAATGGCTGGGGCATTTGTCAAACTAAAGGGCATGACCAACCATTCAAAAAGGCCTTTGACTTGAAGGCGGTCTTCCATACATATGTTTGTTCTATCGGGACCTGGTGGTAGCCAGACTTTAGATCAATCTTACTAAAGTATTTGGCCCCTGTGAGTTGATCAAGGAGGTCATCGATTTGGGGAATCGGGTACCAGTTTCTAATTTTGATTTTATTCATAGCACGGTAATCAATACAGAGTCAGTAGGTTCCATCTTTCTTCTGTACCAACACGATTGGGCTCCTGGAAGGTGATGAGATGGGGAATATGTTCCCCTTGTGCAGAAGTTGTTAGATCTGTCGCTTAATATCCCCATTATCTAACAAAGAGTGATGATAGACTGGCCCATTAGGTAGCGGTGCATCCAGGGTCAGATTGATGGGGTGCTTGACCTGGCAGTGTAGGGGCACCCCTATAGGTGAGAATAAGATATCTGAGTATTCCTCCATGACCTTATCTACTTTCTTCTACTGTGTGGATAGGTCAGCTATAGAGACCCTAGATGTGGCTCTGATCTTTCTCTTATTCTGAGAGTGAATCATGAAGAAGAAAAACTTTCCCGTCTGAGAGATGACCTTCCTGCATTGCTTAGAAGAGATCAATGAAATAAAACTAGGTGGGACTACCTCGGGTATCCTGTACAATTTCCTATTCAAAGTAATAATAACACTACGACACCTAGACTCAGATACAACATGAATTTTCCATAAATAAGGTTGGCCCAAAATAACGTCTCAAACTTCGAGAGGAGCAACATCACACAATACCTCATCTTTGAATTTCTTGATGCCGTATGACAATTGACACTGTTGGCTGATGCAAAGATCGCTTCCTTGGCATAGCCATCCAATGGTGTAGGGTTGTGGGTGAGGCATTGTTGGCAGGGCCAACCGCTTTATGACCTCTGTCGAGATGAGGTACTTCTGGCTACCTCTATCAACGATGAAGTGCAACGGTGTGCCTTTTACCCACATCTGTGAATGGAAGAGGTGCTCTCCTTATTTTAGCTCATCTGGTTCACCAAACTGGAGCTTGGTGGTAGCAACGGTGGCACTGGGTTCCACGTCAACAATCTGTCTTCCCCTTTTTGGTTTTGGATCAGAGTCATAATCTACATCTGATTCAGAGGCTTTCAATTCAGCCACCAATGACTGTTTTGAGCCGCAGTCAACAATGTCATGCCAAGGGCTCTTATGGAAGTCGCACCACTTCCTGATATCTTTGTTTGTCTTTCCAGTGTCCTTATTTTATTACATCTTGGACTAGTAGTCCTGATACTATCCATCTTTTCTCTGTCCTTTGTTCTATGGGTTTTGGCTGCCCTTTCCTGGCTTTTGTTGTGAGGGGTTCCCAGGCCCAAATTGCTGCGTCTTTTGTTTGAGCTTCTGCTCGATTTTGATGACATATCGGTAGGCCGCACCCAAGGATGAGATGTCCATAAATTCTATTTCGGTCTATATGTATCTATGCAGAGCACCATGATACTTGAGCACTAGATGTCACTCTGAATCTTTGATACCCATCTTGGTGCGCAATGTATGGAAGATATTTGTGAAATTTGGCACTCCTTGGTCTCTTTCTTGATGTAGTGTGGTACATTTGGTATACAGGTCGTCATAACTTCCGACAGGGTAGTATTGTTCCTTAATAGAATCCTTGAAGGATTCCCAGGTGGATGTGACTAAAAATAATGATTTTTCCTCTGTCTCCTTTTGCTCACAGAAATTTTCCCACCAATCTTTGACATGGAGAACATCTTTGAGGAGCGCAGAAGTAATCTTTTCTCTATTCAAAAAGTTATGGGAAGAAAAATACCTTCTAGTAGATTCAACCACTTGTCTACAACATATGTGTCTATCTGACCTTCAAATATAGGAATATCGAAGTTCATTTGTACCTTGAAGGGGTGGCACCTCCGTTCGAAGAATATGCGTCGCCTGTTGGTAGTCGTCGAAGGATTTGCATGAAACTATCCATCATCTCGCTCCTCCATTGTGTGAGGGATTCCTCAATCAACAGTTTGAAAGGATATCCTGTCCCATCATATTTATTTTCTCCTACCATGAGAGGTCACTTGGGTGTGTGAGAGATTTTGTCTTCAAGAGAAACAAGCTCGAGACCCAACTCTTTGTACTCCAACCTCATTGGGGACATGCATTAAGACGACAAGGAGAAGACCGCTCTGATACCACTGATCTAGATTTTATGAAAAGAAAAAAATGAATATAGATTATTAAGAGGTTCTTAACAAAAAATAATAGAGATACAGTAAAACTGATTTTCTATTCAATAACGAAATAAGATGAAACTGTAAAATGCAGCGGAAACAAGCTTGCTGGAATAGTGGCGGCTTATCTCTGAGAAGAGATGTGACGGTTGTGTGCATTCACAAGAATAAGATTACAATGAGGCTCTGAAGAAATTTTTACAATAAACGAGAATTCCAAAAACCATAGACATCCAAAAACCTAACCCTAGGAGATGAAGCGCCAAAAGTCACGTGGGCCCCGTTTGGGTAAGTTAGTACATCAACTTCTCGGGGTCGTAACTTTTGCATACGATCTCTATTTTAGGCATGTGATAGCCCATTGGAAAGGTATCATAGAGGAGATTATTTTTTTGTGCTCAATAATTCCTTACATTATCATTGAGGATATCAATCCCAAAAAACATTCATTTAGGCCCTCCAAATGGTCCCGAAAGTTAAAACTGCTAAAAATAGTAAAATGCCAAAATTGTCAGAAAACTGTTTTGAGCCAGTTAGCCAGTTGGAAAATGTGGGTGGCCACCGATATACATATTGATCAATACTCAGTCCTTAGGAAGAAATGGTATCCATTTCATTGAGGTCCCCCATCAGATGAAGAAATTTCTGCAAAATTTGGCCCCAGGTGAGCCACTTGCCTTGGTGCAGGAGCTTCCCTACTTTGACGACTCGATAAAGATGGATCCTTTTTTGTCAAGTGCTCTTGATCTGTGTGTAAAAAATATGATCATTGGATGCCTATTGTATGCATTCGAGGTTGAGATCTATTGGTGCCAGTTCTTATGCTACTTCCAAGGTGTCCAATACTGGTGGAAAATAAGGGCGAAGGAGATCCACATTGAACACTGGGTGCAGGCCAAGGAAAGGAGGAATGTTGAGCTCAAACGAATTATCCCCCATGGCCTTGGTGATAGTGTATGACCCATAATAGAGTGGGCGAAGCTTCCGATGGGGTCCTGTAAGGCGTTCTTTCCAGAAGTGCAACCAAACTTTGTTACCCACCTGAAACTTATGTGGCACCCAATACTGATTGTGGCACTGTTTGTACTTGTCATTGGACTTCTATATTATATATTGAACCTATTGGTGGATGTGATTGATCCTCTCAATGAACCGGGTGGCTTTGTCAGCTTTAGTTGGAGCAGGAGATGAGTCAGTCAAGGTGAGCACAAGGGGAAGTGAAACATCTATGGGACCCAATGGTTGGAATCCCAAACCCACCTGAAAGGGGTTGTGGCCGATTGAGATATTCGAGGCTCGATTGTAGCTATGATGGAAATAGAGAAGGCTATCATCCCATGTGCAAGGTTTATTTGAATTATACATGTGAAGGATATGCAAAATCATTCGATTTAAAACCTCGGTTTGTCCATCTGTTTGGGGGTGGAAGGCCATGGATTTGGTGATCTTGGTTTCTAGTAGTGACCAGAGGCTCGACTAGAATGTGCTGAGAAATAGACTATCTCAATTTGAGACAATGGTTTGTGGGATTCCAAAATGTACCTAGACTCTTTCAAAGAAGAGCTTGGTAGTGGCCTCTATTGTGATGCTCTTCTTGCAGGCAACTAGAATCGCCATCTTAGAAAAGTGATCAACAACCACAAAAACACAGTCATTTCTCTGCTTGGTGGACAAGAGGCCCAACATGTAGTCCATTGA
>JZKD02S1790917.1:0-44332 GCA_000966675.3 Picea glauca | reverse complement strand
CCAAAAACCATAGACATCCAAAAACCTAACCCTAGGAGATGAAGCGCCAAAAGTCACGTGGGCCCCGTTTGGGTAAGTTAGTACATCAACTTCTCGGGGTCGTAACTTTTGCATACGATCTCTATTTTAGGCATGTGATAGCCCATTGGAAAGGTATCATAGAGGAGATTATTTTTTTGTGCTCAATAATTCCTTACATTATCATTGAGGATATCAATCCCAAAAAACATTCATTTAGGCCCTCCAAATGGTCCCGAAAGTTAAAACTGCTAAAAATAGTAAAATGCCAAAATTGTCAGAAAACTGTTTTGAGCCAGTTAGCCAGTTGGAAAATGTGGGTGGCCACCGATATACATATTGATCAATACTCAGTCCTTAGGAAGAAATGGTATCCATTTCATTGAGGTCCCCCATCAGATGAAGAAATTTCTGCAAAATTTGGCCCCAGGTGAGCCACTTGCCTTGGTGCAGGAGCTTCCCTACTTTGACGACTCGATAAAGATGGATCCTTTTTTGTCAAGTGCTCTTGATCTGTGTGTAAAAAATATGATCATTGGATGCCTATTGTATGCATTCGAGGTTGAGATCTATTGGTGCCAGTTCTTATGCTACTTCCAAGGTGTCCAATACTGGTGGAAAATAAGGGCGAAGGAGATCCACATTGAACACTGGGTGCAGGCCAAGGAAAGGAGGAATGTTGAGCTCAAACGAATTATCCCCCATGGCCTTGGTGATAGTGTATGACCCATAATAGAGTGGGCGAAGCTTCCGATGGGGTCCTGTAAGGCGTTCTTTCCAGAAGTGCAACCAAACTTTGTTACCCACCTGAAACTTATGTGGCACCCAATACTGATTGTGGCACTGTTTGTACTTGTCATTGGACTTCTATATTATATATTGAACCTATTGGTGGATGTGATTGATCCTCTCAATGAACCGGGTGGCTTTGTCAGCTTTAGTTGGAGCAGGAGATGAGTCAGTCAAGGTGAGCACAAGGGGAAGTGAAACATCTATGGGACCCAATGGTTGGAATCCCAAACCCACCTGAAAGGGGTTGTGGCCGATTGAGATATTCGAGGCTCGATTGTAGCTATGATGGAAATAGAGAAGGCTATCATCCCATGTGCAAGGTTTATTTGAATTATACATGTGAAGGATATGCAAAATCATTCGATTTAAAACCTCGGTTTGTCCATCTGTTTGGGGGTGGAAGGCCATGGATTTGGTGATCTTGGTTTCTAGTAGTGACCAGAGGCTCGACTAGAATGTGCTGAGAAATAGACTATCTCAATTTGAGACAATGGTTTGTGGGATTCCAAAATGTACCTAGACTCTTTCAAAGAAGAGCTTGGTAGTGGCCTCTATTGTGATGCTCTTCTTGCAGGCAACTAGAATCGCCATCTTAGAAAAGTGATCAACAACCACAAAAACACAGTCATTTCTCTGCTTGGTGGACAAGAGGCCCAACATGTAGTCCATTGATATTGATTCCCATGGCCTGTCAAGAGTAGGAAGAGGGGTGTACAGGCCCTATTTCTTAGTGGTCAGTTTGGCAATAATGCAGGCAGTGCAAGCCCTGATATACTTGTTGACCTCCTGTCGAAGTTTCGTCTAGTAGAAATGTTTTTGTAGCATCGAATTTTTATTTTCGACGCCTAAGTGTCCTGCCTCCCAACTGTAGTGGGCTTCCCATATCATATTCGCTCACTCACTTTATGGAACACAGATATGTCCCAGATGACACAACAACCCATCTTCAAGATGGAAATTATCGACAACTGTGTTTGCACCCAACATTTAGTAGGTGATGGAGAAGTCAGGGTCTGTCTCATAGAGTTGGGGTCATACAGATGTCTCATGGCCGCAAGAGTCTACCACCATGGTGAGTGCCATGACTAGCGGTCTTCTTAGGCAATCAACAACGTGATTGGTGCTTCCTGTTTTATACTTGATGTTGAAGTGGAATTGCTGCAAGTATGTGGACCAATTTTGATGGTGTTCATTCTACAATTTTCCCTGTTTCTGCATGAACTGCAGTGGCTTATGATCAGTGTGGATGAATGTCTCCTTCCCAAGAATGTAATGTCTCCACTGGCGGTAGGCTTTCAAAATGGAGTACATTTCTTTATCGTAAATAGGGTACTTACAGAAAGTATCTGACAGTGTCTCACTATGATAGGCCATAGGGTGGATGTGCTAAGTGAGAACGGTGCCAACGACATATTCTGAAGCATCTGTCTTGATCTCAAAGGGATGTTGTAGGTCTGGTAGTGAACATATTATCTCTGAGCACAAGCACCACTTCAAATCATCGAATGCTTGTTGTTGGGACCGACCCCACGGAAATTTCTCCTTACCACCACCCCTATTTATTTGGCTGAGGGCCCATGCAATATGGGATAATCCCAACATGAACCTATGGTAGAAATTGGCAAGGCCCAAGAAGCTTTGAAGCTCAGTGAGTGTTGTTGAGGCTGGCTAGTCTCGGATGAATTTGATCTTGGCTGGATCCACATGTATTCCATGATGATTAATGATGTAGGCCAGGTAATGGACCCAATCCATGATGAAGGAGCATTTTTCCAAGTTGGCATATAGCTTGTGCTGTCGCAGGGTGTGTAGAAACTGCTGAATATACTACAAGTGTTCGACCCAAGTCTTGCTGTAAATTAGAATGTCATCCAGATACACCACTACAAAATTATTGGTGAATGGTCACAGGATATCGTCCATCATCCTCATGAAAGTGGCTGGGGCATTTTTCAAACCAAAGGGCATGACTAACCATTCAAAAAGGCCTTCCTTTGATTTGAAGGCGGTCGTCCATACATCTGTATGTTCTATCGGGACCTGGTGGTAGCCAGACTTCAGATCAATCTTACTGAAGTATTTGACCCCCATGAGTTGATAAAGGAGGTCGTTGATTTGGGGAATCAGGTACCAGTTTCTAACTGTGATTTTATTGAGATCCCGGTAATCATTATAGAGTCTCCAGGTTCCATCTTTCTATTGTACCAACATGATTGGGCTCCTGCAAGGTGATGAGATGGGGCAGATGTGCCCCTTGTGGAGAATTTCTTGGGTCTATCACTTGATATCCTCATTCTCTAACAAAGAGTGACGATAGACTGGCCCATTAGGCAGCGATGCATTAGGGGTCATATCGATGGGGTGGTTGACCTGGCAGTGCAGAGGTACCCCTGTAGGCGAGGAGAAGATATCTGATTATTCCTCCATGACCTTATCTACTTGCTTCTGCTGTGTGGAGAGGTTGGCCGCAGAGACCCTAGATGTGGCTGTGATCTTTATCTTATTCTGAGAGTGAATCATGAAGAAGACAAACTTCCCCGTCTAAGAGATAACCTTCCTGCATTACTTAGCAGAGATCAAGGAAATAACACTAGGTGGGACTGCCTCGGGTATCGTGTACAATTTCCTATTCAAAGTAATAATAACACTACGAGGCCTCTGCTATGATGCTCTTATTGCAGGTAAATAGAATCTCCATCTTAGAAAAGAGATCAACAACCACAAAAACACAGTCATTTCCCCGCTTGGTGGATGGGAGGCACGACATGTAGTCCATTGAGATGGATTCCCATGGCCTGTTAGGAGTAGGAAGAGGGGTGTATAGGCCCTGTTTCTTAGTGGTCGGTTTGGCAATAGCGTAGGTAGTGCAGGACCCATATCATCTTTTCTTTCTCACTTGATGGAACACAAATATCGCCTAGACGACACAACAACCCATCCTGAAGATGGAAATTATCGACAAATGCATTGGCACCCAACATTTGGTAGGTGGTAGAGAAGTTAGGGTCTATCTCATAGAGTTGGGGCCATCCATATGTCTCATGGATGCAAGAGTCTATCACCATGGTGATTTCCGCGACTGGAGGTCTACTTAGTCAATTAGCGATGCTATTGGTGCTTCCTATTTTATACTTGATGTTGAGCTGGAATTGCTGCAAGTATGTGGACGACTTTTGATGGTGGTCATTCTGCAATTTTCCCTATGTCTGTATAAATTGTAGTGGCTTATGATCAGTGTGGATGACTGTCTCCTTCCCAAGAATGTGATGTCTCCAATGGCAATAAGATTTCACAATGGAGTACATTTCTTTTTCATAAGTAGGGTACTTATGGACAGTATCTGACAATGTCTCGCTATGATAGGCCACGGGGTGGTCGTGCTAAGTGAGAACGACACCCATGGAATAGTATGAAGCATCTGTCTCGATCTCAAAGATATTTTGTAGGTCTAGTAGTGAAATTACTGGGGCTAATCACAAGCATTTCTTCAAATCATCGAACACTTGTTGTTGGGACTGAGCCCATGAAAATTTCTCCTTACCACCAACCCTGTTTATTTAGCTGAGGGCCCATGCAATATGGGAGAGTGCCAACATGAACCTGTGGTAGAAATTGGTAAGGCCCAAGAAGCTCCGAAGCTCAGTGAGTGTTTTTGGGGCTGGCTAGTCATGGATGACTTGGATCTTGGCTAGATCCACATGTATTCCATGCTAATCAATGATGTATAGAAGGTAATGGAATCGGTCCATGCCGAAGGAGAATTTTTCCAAGTTGGCGTATATCTTGTGCTATCATAGGGTGTGCAGAACCTGCTGAATATGCTGCAAGTGTTTGGCCCAAGTCTTATTATAAATTAGAATGTTGTCTAGATACACCACTACAAAATTATTGGTGAATGGTCGTAGGATATCGTCCATCATCCTCATGAAAGTGGCTGGGGAATTTTTCAAACCAAAGGGAATGACCAACAATTCAAAAAGGCCTTATTTTGACTTGGAGGCGGTCTTCCATACATCTGTCTGTTCTATCAAGACCTGGTGGTAGCCAGACTTCAGATCAATATTACTAAAGTATTTGGCCCCCGTGAGTTGATCAAGGAGGTTGTCGATTCGGGGAATCGGGTACCGGTTTCTGACTGTGTGTTTATTTAGAGCCCGATAATCATTACAGAGTCGTCAGGTTCCATATTTCTTCTGTACTAGCATGATTGGGCTCCTAGAAGGTGATGAGCGAGGGAGGATGTGCCCCTTGTGGAGAATTTCTTATATATTTCACTTCATCTCCTCATTCTCTAACAAAGAGAGACAATAGACTGGCCCATTGGGCATCGGTGCATCGGGGGTCAGGTTGATGGGGTGCTTGACCTAGTAGTGCAGAGGTACCCCTATAGGTGAGGAGAAGATATCTGAGTATTCCTCCATGACCTTATCTACTTGCTTCTACTGTGTGGAGAGGTCGGTCACAGAGACCCTGGATGTGGCTGTGATATTTCACTTATTCTGAGAGAGAATCATGAAGAAGACAAACTTCCCCATCTGAGAGATGACCTTCCTACATTTCTTAGAAGAGATCAAGGAAATAGCACTAGGGGGGACTGCCTTGGGTATCCTGTACAATTTATTGTTCAAAGTAATAATAACACTATGAGGCCTAGACTCATATACAACATGACATTTCCATAAATAAGGTTGGCCCAAAAGAACATCAAAAAATTCGAGAGGAGAAACATCACACAATACCTCATCTTTGAAGGGATTGATTCCGTATGATAGTCGACACTGTTGGATGATGCAGAGATCACTTCCTTGGTGGAGCCATCCAATGGTGTAGGGTTTTGGGTGCGGTATTGTTGGTAGGCCCAACCACTTGAAAACCTTTGCTAAGATGTGGTTCTTCTGGATACTACTATCAACGATGAAGTTCAATGGGGTGCCTTTTACCCACATCTATGAATGGAAGATGTGCTCTCCTTCTTTTAGCTCGTCTGGTTCACCAGGCTGGAGCTTGGTGGTAGAAACAGTGGAAATGGGTTCTATGTCAATGATCTATCTTCCCCTTTCTGGTTCTATCTCAGAGTCAAAATCCACATCTGATTCAGAGGCTTTCACTTCGACCACTAGCGACAGTTTTGAGCAGTAGTATGCAGTGTTTTGCCAAGGGATCTTATGGAAGTTGCACCACTTCCCGATATACTTCTTTGTCTTTCCGATGTCCTTCTTTTCTTGTGGCTTGGACTGGAAGTCCTGGTACTTTCAATTTTTTCTATGTCCTTTTTTCTATGGGTTGAGGCCACCCTTTCCTGGCTTTTGTTGTGAGGGGTTCCCAGGCCCAAATTGCCGCATCTTTTGTTTGGGCTTCTGTTCGATTTTGACGACATATCGGTAGGTTGCGCCCAAGGATGAGATGTCCAGAAATTCCATTTTGGTCTCGATGTATCTATGCATAGCACCACGATACTTGAGCACCAAATGAAACTCCAAATCTTTGATACCCGTCTTGGTGCGCAAGCTATGAAAGATATTTGTGAAATATGGCACTACTTGGTCTCTTTCTTGCCGTAGTGTGGTCCATTTAGTATACAGGTCATCATAACTTCTGACAGGGTAGTATTGTTCCTTAATAGCATCCCTGAAGGATTCCCAGATGGTAATGAATGAAAATAATGAGGTTTCCTCTATTTCCTTTGGCTTACAGAAAGTTTCCCAAGAATCTTTGACATGGGGAACGACTTTGAGGAGAGAAAAAGTAATCTTTTCTCTATTGAAAAAGTTATGGATAGAAAAATACCCTTCTAGTATATTCAACCACTTGTCTAAAACATATGTATCTATATGAACTTCAAATATAGGAATATCAAAGTTTATTTGTACCTTGAAGGGGGCGATGCCTCCATTCGAAGAAGATGTGTCGCCTGTTGGTAGTCGCCAAAGGATTTGCGTGAAACTATCCATCATATCGTTCCTCTTTTGCCTGAGGGATTCCTCAATCAACAGTTAGAAAGGATCTCCTATCCCATCATATTTATTTTCTCCTGCCATGAGAGGTCACTTCAGCGTGTGAGAGCTTATGTCCTCAAGAGAAACAAGCTCGAGACCCAACTCTTTGTACTCCGACCTCACTGGGGACATGCATTAAGACGATAAGGAGTAGATTGATCTGATACCACTGATCTGGATTTTATGAGAAGAATGAAATGAATACATATTATTAATAGGTTCTTAACACAAAATAACAGAGATACAATAAAACTAGTTTTCTATTCAATAACGAAATAAGCTGAAACTATAAAATTGGGTAACCTAACCCTTGGAGATGAAGCGCCAAAAGTCATGTGGGCCCCATTTGGGTAAGTTAGTACATCAACTTCATGGGGTCATAACATTTGCATACGATCTCTGTCTTAGGTGTGTGATAGCCCGTTGGAAAGATATCATCAAGGAAATTCATTTTGGGGGCTCAATAATTCCTTAGGCCATCATTGAGGAGCCCGATCCCGAAAAACCTTCATTTAGGCCCTCAAAATGGCCTCAGAAGTTAAAAATGCTAAAAATAGTAAATTGCCAAAATTGTCAGAAAACTGTTTTGAGCCAGTTGGAAAAGGTGGGTGGATACTGATATCCATATGGATCAATCCTCCCTCCTTAGGAATAAATGGTCTCCATTGTGTTGATTTCCCCCATCAGATGAGGAAATTTCTGCTGAATTTGGCCCCAAGTGAGCCACTTTCCTTGGTGCAGGAGCTCCTCTACTTTGACGACTTGATAAAGCTGTATCCTTTGTTGTCGAGTGCCCTTGATCTGTGTGTCCACAATATGATCATTGGATTCCTATTGTATGCATTCGGGGTTGAGCTCTGTTGATGTAATTTGTTCTTCTACTTCTGAGGTGTCCAATACTGGTGGGAAATAAGGGCGAAGGAGATCCACATTGAACACTGGGTGAAGGCCAAGGAAAGGAGGAATGTTGAGCTCAAAATTGTTATCCCCCATGTCATTGGTGATAGTGTGCGACCCATAATGGAGTGGGAGAACTTCCTATGGGGTCCTGTAAGGCATTCTTTCTGCAAGTGAAACCAAACTTTGTCACCCACCTAAAACTTATGTGGCACCGGATGCTGATCATGGCATTGTTTGTACTTGTCATTGGAGTTCTATAGGATATCCTGAACCTATTGGAAAATGTGCTAGATCCTCTCAATGAGCCAGGTGGCTTTGTCAGCTTCATTTTGAGCAGGAGATGAGTTAGTCGAGGTGACCGCAAGGGGAAGTNTAACCTAACCCTTGGAGATGAAGCGCCAAAAGTCATGTGGGCCCCATTTGGGTAAGTTAGTACATCAACTTCATGGGGTCATAACATTTGCATACGATCTTTGTCTTAGGTGTGTGATAGCCCGTTGGAAAGATATCATCAAGGACATTCATTTGGGGGGATCAATAATTACTTAGGCCATCATTGAGGAGCCCAATCCCGAAAAACCTTCATTTAGGCCCTCAAAATGGCCTCAGAAGTTAAAAATGCTAAAAATAGTAAATTGCCAAAATTGTCAGAAAACTGTTTTGAGCCAGATGGAAAAGGTGGGTGGATACCGATATCCATATGGATAAATCCTCCCTCCTTAGGAATAAATGGTCTCCATTGCGTTGATTTCCCCCATCAGATGAGGAAATTTCTGCTGAATTTGGCCCTAGGTGAGCCACTTGCCTTGGTGCAGGAGCTCCTCTACTTTGACGACTTGATAAAGCTGGATCCTTTGTTGTCGAGTGCCCTTGATATGTGTGTCCACAATATGATCATTGGATTCCTATTGTATGCATTCGGGGTTGAGATCTGTTGATGTCATTTGTTCTTCTACTTCTGAGGTGTCCAATACTGGTGGAAAATAAGGGCGAAGGAGATCCACATTGAACACTGGGTGAAGGCCAAGGAAAGGAGGAATGTTGAGCTCAAAATAGTTATCCCCCATGTCATTGGTGATAGTGTGCGACCCATAATGGAGTGGGAGAACTTCCCATGGGGTCCTGTAAGGCATTCTTTCTACAAGTGAAACCAAACTTTGTCACCCACCTAAAACTTATGTGGCACCGGATGCTGATCATGGCATTGTTTTTACTTTTCATTGGAGTTATGTAGGATATCCTGAACCTATTGGAAAATGTGCTAGATCCTCTCAATGAGCCAGGTGGCTTTGTCAGCTTCATTTTGAGCAGGAGATGAGTTAGTCGAGGTGACCGCAAGGGGAAGTGAAACATCTAAGGGACCCAATGGTTGGAATCCCAACCCCACCTAAAAGGGGTTGTGTTCGATTGAGCTATGCAAGGATAGATTGTAGATATGCTAGACATAGGGAAGGCTCTCATCCCATGTGAAAGGGTGACTTGAATTATACATGCAAAGTATATGCACAATCATTCGATTTACAACCTCGGTTTGGCCATCTGTCTGGGGGTGGAAGGCCGTGGATTTGGTGAGCTTTGTGTCTAGCAGTGACCAGAGGCTTGACCAGAATGTGCTGAGAAATCGACTGTCTTGATCTGAGAAAATGGTTTGTGGGATTCCAAAATGTACCTAGACTCATTCAAAGAAGAGCTTAGCAGTGGCCTTTGTTGTGATGCTCTTCTTACAGGCAACTAGAATCGCCATCTTAGAAAAGAAATCAACAACCACAAAAACATAGTCATTTCCCCGCTTTGTGGATGGGAGGCCCAACATTTAGTCCATGGAGATGAATTCCCATGGCCTGTCAGGAGTAGGAAGAGGGGTGTACAAGCCCTGTTTCTTAGTGGTCGGTTTGGAAATAGCACAGGCAGTGCAGGACATGATATACTTGCTGACCTCCTGTCGAAGTTTCGGCCAATAGAAATGTTTCTGTAGCATCACAACTATCTTTTCAATGCCAAAGTGTCCTTCCACCCGACTGTAGTGGGATTCCCATATACTCTTCACTCACTCACTTGATGGAAAAAATATATGGCCCAAAAGACACAACAACCCATCCTGAAGATGGAAATTATCAACAACTGTGTTTGCACCCAACATTTGGTAGGTGGTGAAGAAGTCAGGTTCTGTCTCATAGAGTTGGGGCCATCCATATGTCTCATGGCCACAAGAGTCTAGCACTGTGGTGAGTGTCGTGACTGGTGGTCTTCTCAGGCAATCAGTGATGCGAATGGTGCTTCATATTTTATACTTGATGTTGAGGTGGAATTGCTGCAACTATGTGGACCACTTTTGATGGCAGTTATTTTGCAATTTTCTTTGTGTCTGCATGAACTATATTGGCTTNTCTCCTTCCCAAGAATGTGATGTCTCCAATGGCAATAAGATTTCACAATGGAGTACATTTCTTTTTCATAAGTAGGGTACTTATGGACAGTATCTGACAATGTCTCGCTATGATAGGCCACGGGGTGGTCGTGCTAAGTGAGAACGACACCCATGGAATAGTATGAAGCATCTGTCTCGATCTCAAAGATATTTTGTAGGTCTAGTAGTGAAATTACTGGGGCTAATCACAAGCATTTCTTCAAATCATCGAACACTTGTTGTTGGGACTGAGCCCATGAAAATTTCTCCTTACCACCAACCCTGTTTATTTAGCTGAGGGCCCATGCAATATGGGAGAGTGCCAACATGAACCTGTGGTAGAAATTGGTAAGGCCCAAGAAGCTCCGAAGCTCAGTGAGTGTTTTTGGGGCTGGCTAGTCATGGATGACTTGGATCTTGGCTAGATCCACATGTATTCCATGCTAATCAATGATGTATAGAAGGTAATGGAATCGGTCCATGCCGAAGGAGAATTTTTCCAAGTTGGCGTATATCTTGTGCTATCATAGGGTGTGCAGAACCTGCTGAATATGCTGCAAGTGTTTGGCCCAAGTCTTATTATAAATTAGAATGTTGTCTAGATACACCACTACAAAATTATTGGTGAATGGTCGTAGGATATCGTCCATCATCCTCATGAAAGTGGCTGGGGAATTTTTCAAACCAAAGGGAATGACCAACAATTCAAAAAGGCCTTATTTTGACTTGGAGGCGGTCTTCCATACATCTGTCTGTTCTATCAAGACCTGGTGGTAGCCAGACTTCAGATCAATATTACTAAAGTATTTGGCCCCCGTGAGTTGATCAAGGAGGTTGTCGATTCGGGGAATCGGGTACCGGTTTCTGACTGTGTGTTTATTTAGAGCCCGATAATCATTACAGAGTCGTCAGGTTCCATATTTCTTCTGTACTAGCATGATTGGGCTCCTAGAAGGTGATGAGCGAGGGAGGATGTGCCCCTTGTGGAGAATTTCTTATATATTTCACTTCATCTCCTCATTCTCTAACAAAGAGAGACAATAGACTGGCCCATTGGGCATCGGTGCATCGGGGGTCAGGTTGATGGGGTGCTTGACCTAGTAGTGCAGAGGTACCCCTATAGGTGAGGAGAAGATATCTGAGTATTCCTCCATGACCTTATCTACTTGCTTCTACTGTGTGGAGAGGTCGGTCACAGAGACCCTGGATGTGGCTGTGATATTTCACTTATTCTGAGAGAGAATCATGAAGAAGACAAACTTCCCCATCTGAGAGATGACCTTCCTACATTTCTTAGAAGAGATCAAGGAAATAGCACTAGGGGGGACTGCCTTGGGTATCCTGTACAATTTATTGTTCAAAGTAATAATAACACTATGAGGCCTAGACTCATATACAACATGACATTTCCATAAATAAGGTTGGCCCAAAAGAACATCAAAAAATTCGAGAGGAGAAACATCACACAATACCTCATCTTTGAAGGGATTGATTCCGTATGATAGTCGACACTGTTGGATGATGCAGAGATCACTTCCTTGGTGGAGCCATCCAATGGTGTAGGGTTTTGGGTGCGGTATTGTTGGTAGGCCCAACCACTTGAAAACCTTTGCTAAGATGTGGTTCTTCTGGATACTACTATCAACGATGAAGTTCAATGGGGTGCCTTTTACCCACATCTATGAATGGAAGATGTGCTCTCCTTCTTTTAGCTCGTCTGGTTCACCAGGCTGGAGCTTGGTGGTAGAAACAGTGGAAATGGGTTCTATGTCAATGATCTATCTTCCCCTTTCTGGTTCTATCTCAGAGTCAAAATCCACATCTGATTCAGAGGCTTTCACTTCGACCACTAGCGACAGTTTTGAGCAGTAGTATGCAGTGTTTTGCCAAGGGATCTTATGGAAGTTGCACCACTTCCCGATATACTTCTTTGTCTTTCCGATGTCCTTCTTTTCTTGTGGCTTGGACTGGAAGTCCTGGTACTTTCAATTTTTTCTATGTCCTTTTTTCTATGGGTTGAGGCCACCCTTTCCTGGCTTTTGTTGTGAGGGGTTCCCAGGCCCAAATTGCCGCATCTTTTGTTTGGGCTTCTGTTCGATTTTGACGACATATCGGTAGGTTGCGCCCAAGGATGAGATGTCCAGAAATTCCATTTTGGTCTCGATGTATCTATGCATAGCACCACGATACTTGAGCACCAAATGAAACTCCAAATCTTTGATACCCGTCTTGGTGCGCAAGCTATGAAAGATATTTGTGAAATATGGCACTACTTGGTCTCTTTCTTGCCGTAGTGTGGTCCATTTAGTATACAGGTCATCATAACTTCTGACAGGGTAGTATTGTTCCTTAATAGCATCCCTGAAGGATTCCCAGATGGTAATGAATGAAAATAATGAGGTTTCCTCTATTTCCTTTGGCTTACAGAAAGTTTCCCAAGAATCTTTGACATGGGGAACGACTTTGAGGAGAGAAAAAGTAATCTTTTCTCTATTGAAAAAGTTATGGATAGAAAAATACCCTTCTAGTATATTCAACCACTTGTCTAAAACATATGTATCTATATGAACTTCAAATATAGGAATATCAAAGTTTATTTGTACCTTGAAGGGGGCGATGCCTCCATTCGAAGAAGATGTGTCGCCTGTTGGTAGTCGCCAAAGGATTTGCGTGAAACTATCCATCATATCGTTCCTCTTTTGCCTGAGGGATTCCTCAATCAACAGTTAGAAAGGATCTCCTATCCCATCATATTTATTTTCTCCTGCCATGAGAGGTCACTTCAGCGTGTGAGAGCTTATGTCCTCAAGAGAAACAAGCTCGAGACCCAACTCTTTGTACTCCGACCTCACTGGGGACATGCATTAAGACGATAAGGAGTAGATTGATCTGATACCACTGATCTGGATTTTATGAGAAGAATGAAATGAATACATATTATTAATAGGTTCTTAACACAAAATAACAGAGATACAATAAAACTAGTTTTCTATTCAATAACGAAATAAGCTGAAACTATAAAATTGGGTAACCTAACCCTTGGAGATGAAGCGCCAAAAGTCATGTGGGCCCCATTTGGGTAAGTTAGTACATCAACTTCATGGGGTCATAACATTTGCATACGATCTCTGTCTTAGGTGTGTGATAGCCCGTTGGAAAGATATCATCAAGGAAATTCATTTTGGGGGCTCAATAATTCCTTAGGCCATCATTGAGGAGCCCGATCCCGAAAAACCTTCATTTAGGCCCTCAAAATGGCCTCAGAAGTTAAAAATGCTAAAAATAGTAAATTGCCAAAATTGTCAGAAAACTGTTTTGAGCCAGTTGGAAAAGGTGGGTGGATACTGATATCCATATGGATCAATCCTCCCTCCTTAGGAATAAATGGTCTCCATTGTGTTGATTTCCCCCATCAGATGAGGAAATTTCTGCTGAATTTGGCCCCAAGTGAGCCACTTTCCTTGGTGCAGGAGCTCCTCTACTTTGACGACTTGATAAAGCTGTATCCTTTGTTGTCGAGTGCCCTTGATCTGTGTGTCCACAATATGATCATTGGATTCCTATTGTATGCATTCGGGGTTGAGCTCTGTTGATGTAATTTGTTCTTCTACTTCTGAGGTGTCCAATACTGGTGGGAAATAAGGGCGAAGGAGATCCACATTGAACACTGGGTGAAGGCCAAGGAAAGGAGGAATGTTGAGCTCAAAATTGTTATCCCCCATGTCATTGGTGATAGTGTGCGACCCATAATGGAGTGGGAGAACTTCCTATGGGGTCCTGTAAGGCATTCTTTCTGCAAGTGAAACCAAACTTTGTCACCCACCTAAAACTTATGTGGCACCGGATGCTGATCATGGCATTGTTTGTACTTGTCATTGGAGTTCTATAGGATATCCTGAACCTATTGGAAAATGTGCTAGATCCTCTCAATGAGCCAGGTGGCTTTGTCAGCTTCATTTTGAGCAGGAGATGAGTTAGTCGAGGTGACCGCAAGGGGAAGTGAAACATCTAAGGGACCCAATGGTTGGAATCCCAACCCCACCTAAAAGGGGTTGTGTTCGATTGAGCTATGCAAGGATAGATTGTAGATATGCTAGACATAGGGAAGGCTCTCATCCCATGTGAAAGGGTGACTTGAATTATACATGCAAAGTATATGCACAATCATTCGATTTACAACCTCGGTTTGGCCATCTGTCTGGGGGTGGAAGGCCGTGGATTTGGTGAGCTTTGTGTCTAGCAGTGACCAGAGGCTTGACCAGAATGTGCTGAGAAATCGACTGTCTTGATCTGAGAAAATGGTTTGTGGGATTCCAAAATGTACCTAGACTCATTCAAAGAAGAGCTTAGCAGTGGCCTTTGTTGTGATGCTCTTCTTACAGGCAACTAGAATCGCCATCTTAGAAAAGAAATCAACAACCACAAAAACATAGTCATTTCCCCGCTTTGTGGATGGGAGGCCCAACATTTAGTCCATGGAGATGAATTCCCATGGCCTGTCAGGAGTAGGAAGAGGGGTGTACAAGCCCTGTTTCTTAGTGGTCGGTTTGGAAATAGCACAGGCAGTGCAGGACATGATATACTTGCTGACCTCCTGTCGAAGTTTCGGCCAATAGAAATGTTTCTGTAGCATCACAACTATCTTTTCAATGCCAAAGTGTCCTTCCACCCGACTGTAGTGGGATTCCCATATACTCTTCACTCACTCACTTGATGGAAAAAATATATGGCCCAAAAGACACAACAACCCATCCTGAAGATGGAAATTATCAACAACTGTGTTTGCACCCAACATTTGGTAGGTGGTGAAGAAGTCAGGTTCTGTCTCATAGAGTTGGGGCCATCCATATGTCTCATGGCCACAAGAGTCTAGCACTGTGGTGAGTGTCGTGACTGGTGGTCTTCTCAGGCAATCAGTGATGCGAATGGTGCTTCATATTTTATACTTGATGTTGAGGTGGAATTGCTGCAACTATGTGGACCACTTTTGATGGCAGTTATTTTGCAATTTTCTTTGTGTCTGCATGAACTATATTGGCTTATGACCAGTGTGGATGACTATCTCCTTGCCAAGAATGTAATGTCTCCACTGGCGGCAGGCTTTCAAAATGGAGTACATTTATTTGTCGTAAGTAGGGTACTTACAGACAATATTTGACAATGTCTCACTATGATAGGCCACGGGGTGGATGTTTTAAGTGAGAACAACACCCATGGCATAGTCTGAAGCATATGTCTTGATATCAAAGGGATTTTGCAAGTCTGGTATTGAAATTATTTCGGCTAAGCACAAGCACTTATTCAAATCATCGAACGCTTGTTGTTGGTACTGACCCCACACAAATTTCTCCTTACCACCACCCCTATTTATTTGGATGAGGGCACATGCAATATGCAAGAATCCCAACATGAACCTGCAGTGGAAATTGTCAAGGCCCAATAATATCTAAAGCTCAGTGAGTGTTNGAGAAAATGGTTTGTGGGATTCCAAAATGTACCTAGACTCATTCAAAGAAGAGCTTAGCAGTGGCCTTTGTTGTGATGCTCTTCTTGCAGGCAACTAGAATCGCCATCTTAGAAAAGAAATCAACAACCAAAAAAACATAGTCATTTCCCCGCTTTGTGGACAGGAGGCCCAACATTTAGTCCATGGAGATGAATTCCCATGGCCTGTCAGGAGTAGGAAGAGGGGTGTACAAGCCCTATTTCTTAGTGGTCGGTTTGGCAATAGAACAGGCAGTGCAGGACATGATATACTTGCTGACCTCCTGTCGAAGTTTCGGCCAATAGAAATGTTTCTGTAGCATCAAAACTATCTTTTCAATGCCAAAGTGTCCTGCCACCCGACTGTAGTGGGATTCCCATATACTCTTCACTCACTCACTTGATGGAAAAAAAATATGGCCCAGAAGACACAACAACCCATACTGAAGATGGAAATTATCAACAACTGTGTTTGCACCCAACATTTGGTAGGTGGTGGAGAAGTCAGGTTCTGTCTCATAGAGTTGGGGCCATCCATATGTCTCATGGCCACAAGAGTCTAGCACTGTGGTGAGTGTCGTGACTGGTGGTCTTCTCAAGCAATCAGTGATGCGATTGGTGCTTCATATTTTATACTTGATGTTGAGGTGGAATTGCTGCAACTATGTGGACCACTTTTGATGGCAGTTATTTTGCAATTTTCTTTGTGTCTGCATGAACTATATTGGCTTATGACCAGTGTGGATGACTATCTCCTTGCCAAGAATGTAATGTCTCCACTGGCGGCAGGCTTTCAAAATGGAGTACATTTATTTGTCGTAAGTAGGGTACTTACAGACAATATTTGACAATGTCTCACTATGATAGGCCACGGGGTGGATGTTTTAAGTGAGAACAACACCCATGGCATAGTCTGAAGCATATGTCTTGATATCAAAGGGATTTTGCAAGTCTGGTATTGAAATTATTTCGGCTAAGCACAAGCACTTATTCAAATCATCGAACGCTTGTTGTTGGTACTGACCCCACACAAATTTCTCCTTACCACCACCCCTATTTATTTGGATGAGGGCACATGCAATATGCAAGAATCCCAACATGAACCTGCAGTGGAAATTGTCAAGGCCCAATAATATCTAAAGCTCAGTGAGTGTTTTTGGGGATAACTAGTCACAAATTACTTGGATATTGGATGGATCCACATGTACGCCATCCTGATCAATTATGTAGCCTAGGTAATGGACCCGGTCTATGCTAAAGGAGTATTTTTCCAAGTTGGTGTATATCTTGTGCTGCCGCAGGGTGTGCAGAACTTGCTGAATATTCTGCAAGTGTTCAACCCAATTCTTGCCGTAAATTAGAATGTCATCTAGATACACCACTACAAAATTATTGGTGAATGGTTGTAGGATATCATCCATCATCCTCATGAAAGTGGATGGGGAATTTGTCAAACCAAAGGGCATGACCAACCATTCAACAAGGCCTTCCTTTGACTTAAAGGCGGTCTTCCATACATCTGTCTATTCTATCGGAACCTGGTGGTAGCTAGAATTCAGATCAATCTTACTGAAGTATTTGGCCCCTTTGAGTTGATCAATAAGGTCGTCGATTTAGGGAATCAAGTACCGGTTTCTAACTGGGATTTTATTCAGAGCCCGATAATCAATACAGAGTCACCAGGTTCCATCTTTCTTCTGTTCCAGTGTGATTGGGATCCCACAAGGTGATGAGATGGGGGGGATGTGCCCCTTGTCGGGAAGTTCTTGGATCTATCACTTGATCTCCTTATTCTCTAAAAAAGAGTGATGATATACTGGCCCATTGGGCAAAAGTTTGTCGGGGGTCATATCAATGGGGTGCTTGACCTGGTAGTGTAGAGATACCCCTGTAGGTGAGGAGAATATATCTGATTATTCCTCCATGACCTTATCTACTTTCTTCTACTGTGTGGAGAGGTCTGTTGCAGAGACCCTAGATGTGGCTGTGATATTTTTCTTATTCTGAGAGAGAATCACAAAGAAGACAAACTTCCCTATTTGAGAGATGACCTTCCTGCATTACTTAGCACAGATCAAGGAAATAACACTAGGTGGGTCTGCCTCGGGTATCCTATACAATTTCCTATTCAAAGTAATAATAACATTATGACGCCTAGACTCATATACAACATGATGTTTTCATAAATAAGGTTGGCCCAAAATAACATCACAAACTTCGAGAGGAGAAACATCACATAATACCTCATCTTTGAAGGGCTTGATGTTGTACGACAGTTGATGCTGTTTGCTAACGCAGAGATCGCTTCCTTGGTGGAGCCATGTAATGGTGTAGGGTTGTGGTTGCAACGTTTTTGGTAGGGCCTCTTGATGACCTCTGTTGAGATGATGTTCTTATGGATACCACTATCAACGATGAAGTGCAATGGGGTGCCTTTTACCCACATCATTGTATGGAAGAGGCACTCTCCTTCTTCTAGCTCGTCTGGTTCACCAGGCTAGAGCTTGGTGGTAGCAACAGTAGCACTGGGTTTCACATAAATGATCCATCTTCCCCTTTCTGGTTCTGTCTTAGAGTCAAAATCCACATCTGATTCAGAGGCTTTCACTTCGACCAACAACGAATGTTTTGAGAAACAATTAGCAGTGTTATGCCAAGGGGTCTTATGGAAGTCGCACCACTTAACCGTATCTTTCTTTGTCTTTTTGGTGTCCTTATTTGATTGAGGCTTGGAATGGTAGTCCTGATACTATCCATATTTTCTCTGTCCTTTGTTCTATGGGTTGGGGCTGCCCTTTCCAAGCTTTAGTTGTGAGGGGTTCCCAGACCCAAATTGCCACGTCTTTTGTTTGACCTTCTGCTCGATTTTGACAGCATATCAGTAGGTCACGCCCAAGGATGAGATGTCCAGAAATTCCATTTCGATATGGATGTATCTATTCATAGCACCATTATACTTGAGCACCATATGTTTCTCTGAATCTCTGACATCCAACTTGGTACGCAAGGTATGGAAGATATTTGTGAAATCCGACACTGCTTACCACAATGTGGTCCATTTGGTATACAGGTCGTCATAACTTCTGACAGGGTAGTATTGTTCCTTAATAGCATCCCTGAAG
Organism: Picea glauca; assembly: GCA_000966675.3. Classification (NCBI taxonomy): domain Eukaryota; kingdom Viridiplantae; phylum Streptophyta; class Pinopsida; order Pinales; family Pinaceae; genus Picea; species Picea glauca. The sequence goes on along the minus strand of JZKD02S1790917.1, from coordinate 25,613 downwards.
GATTCCCAGGTGGTTGTGACTGAAAATAATGATGTTTCCTTTGTTTCCTTTTTCTCACAGAAAGTTTCTGACCAATCTTTGACATGGGGAACGGTTTTGAGGAACACAAAACTAATATTTTCTCTATTCGAAAAGTTATGGACAAAAAAGTACCCTTCTAGTAGATTCAACCACTTTTCTACAACATCTGCATCTATATGACCTTCAAATATAATAATATCGAAGTTTATTTGTACATTGAAGGGGGTGGCACCTCCGTTCGAAGAAGATGCGTCGCCTGTTGGTAGTTGCCGAAGGATTTGTGCAAAACTATCCATCATATCATTCCTCTATTGCATGAGGGATTCCTCAATCAAAAAATTTGAAAGGATCTCCTATCCCATCATATTTATTTTCTCCTGCCATGAGAGGTCCCTTGGGTGTGTGAGAGCTTCTTTCCTCAAGAGAAACAAGCTTGAGACCCAACTCTTTGTACTTCGACCTCGTTGGGGACATGCATTAAGATGACAAGGAGAAGACTTCTCTGATACCGATGATCCAGATTTTATGAGAAGAATGAAATGAATACAGATTAATAATAGATTCTTAACAAAAAATAACAGAGATACAGTAAAATTGTTTTTCTATTCAATAATGAAATAAGCTGAAACTGTAAAATGCAGCAGAAACAAGCTTGCTGGAATGGTGGCATCTTATCTTTGAGAAGAGATGTGACGGTTGTGTGCATTTGTAAGAAGAATAATACAATGAGGATCTGAAGGAATTTTTACAATAAGAAAGAATGCCCAAAACCTGAGACATCCAAAAACCTAACCCTAGGAGATGAAGCGCCAAAAGTCATGTGGGCCCCATTTGGGTAAGTTAGTACATCAACTTCTCGGCGTTGTAACTTTTGCATATGATCTCCATTTTAGGCGTGTGATAGCCCATTGGAAAGGTATCACCAAGGAGATTAATTTTAGGGGCTCATTCATGCCTTATGATATAAGTTTTGAGCTTGATCCTGAAAAACCTTTATTTAGGATCTTAAAATGTCCCCAAAAGTAAAAACTGCTAAAAATAGTAAATTGCCAAAAATGTCAGAAAACAGTTTTGAGCCAGTTGGAAATGTTGGGTGGCCACTGATATCCATATGGATCTATAATCCTTAATTAGGAAGCAATGATATCCATTGCATTGAACTCCACCATCAGATGAGGAAATTTCTGCTGAATTTGGCCCCGAGTGAGCCACTTGCCTTGGTGCAGGAGCTGCCCTGCTTTGACGAATCGATAAAGATGGATACTTTGTTGTTGAGTGCACTTGATCTGTGTGTCCACAATATGATCATTAGATTTTTGTTTTATGCATTCAAGGTTGATCTCTGATGATGTCAGTTGTTCTTCTACTTCTGAGGTGTCTAATACTGGTGGGAAAGAAGGGCAAAGGAAATCCACATTGAACACTGGGTGTAGGTCAAGGAAAGGAGGAATGTTGAGCTCAAAAGCATTATCCCCCATGACCTTGGTGATATTTTACGGACCATAATGGAGTTGGATAAGCTTCCAATGGGGTCTTGTAAGGTATTCTTTCTACAAGTGCAACCAAACTTTGTCGCCCACCTGAAACTTGTGTGGCACCCAATGTTGATAATGGTGTTGTTTGTACTTATCATTGGACTTCTGTAGGATATCCTGAACCTGTTGGTGGATGTGCTAGATCCTCTCAATAAACCATGTGCCTTTTTCAGCTTCATTTGGAGCAGGAGATGAGTTAATCGAGGTGACCGCAACGGGAAGTGCAACATCTATGGGACCCAATGGTTGGAATCCCAACCCCACCTGAAAGGGGATGTGTCCGGTTGAGATATGCAGGGCTCGATTGTAGCTATGTTGGACATAGGGAGGGCTCTCATCCCATGTTAAAGGCTTCTTTGAATTATACATGCGAAGGATATGCACAATCATTCGATTTACAACCTCGTTTTGGCCATCTATCTAGGGGTGGAAGGCTATGGATTTGGTGAGCTTGGTGTCCAGAAGTGACCAAAGGCTCGACCAGAATGTGATAATAAATTGAATGTCCTGATCTGAGACAATGGTTTGTGGGATTCCAAAATGTACCTTGACCGGTTCAAAGAAGATCTTGTCAGTGGCCTCTGCTATGATTCTCTTCTTGCAGGCAACTAGAATCGCCATCTTAGAAAAGCGATAAAAAACCACAAAAACATAGTCATTTCCCCACTTGGTGGATGGGAGGCCTAACATGTAGTCCATTGAGATGGATTCCCATGTCCTGTCAGGAGTAGGAAGAGAAGTGTACATGACCTGTTTCTTAGTGTTCATTTTGGCAATAGCATAGGCAGTGCAGGACCCATATCATCTTCGCTCGCTCACTTGATGGAACACAGATATGGCCCAGACGACACAAAAACCCATCCTGAAGATGGATATTATCAACAACTACATTTTCAAACAAAATTTGGTAGGTGGTGGAGAAGTCAGGGTCTATCTCATATAGTTGGGGCCATCTAGATGTGTCATGACTGCAAGAGTCTAGCATCGTGGTGAGTGCCATGACTGGCAGTCTTCTCAGGCAATCAATGATGCGATTGGTGCTTCCTGTTTTATACTTGATGTTGAGGTGGATATGTTGCAAGTATGTGGACCACTTTTGATGGCGGTCATTCTGCAATTTCCCTGTGTCTGCATGAAGTGTAGTGGCTTATGATTAGTGTGGATGACTGTCTCCTTCCCAAGAATAATGTAATGTCTCCACTGGCGGCATGCTTGCACAATGGATTACTTTTATTTGTCATAAGTAGAGTACTTACATACATTATTTGACAATGTCTCACTATGATAGGCCACGGGGTGGTTGTGCTAAGTGAGAACGGTGCCCATGACATAGTCTGAAGAATCTGTCTCGATCTCAAAGGGATGTTGCAGGTATGGAAGTGAAAGTACTGGGGCTGAGCACAAGTGTTGCTTCAAATCATTGAAAGAGTGTTGTTGGGACCGACCCCATGAAAATTTATCCTTACCACCACCCCTGTTTAGTTTGTTGAAGGCCCATGCAATATGGGAGAATCCCAACATGAACCTGCAATAGAAATTGTCAAGGCCCAAGAAGCTCTGAATCGCAGTGAGTGCTGTTGGGGCTGGACAGTCATGGATGACTTGGATCTTGGCTGGATCCACATGTACACCATGATGATCAATGATGTAGCCCAGGTAATGGACCTGGTCCATGTCGAAGGATCATTTTTCCAAGTTGGTGTATAGCTTGTGCTATCGCAGGGTGTGAATAACCTGTTGAATATGATGCAAGTGTTCGTCCCAAGTGTTGTTGTAAATTAAAATGTCGTCCAGATACATCACTACAAAATTATTGGTGAATGTTCGCAGGATATTGTCCATCATCCTCATGAAAGTGGTTTTAGAATTTTTCAAACCAAAGGGCATGACCAACCATTCAAAAAGGTCTTCCTTTGACTTGAAGGCGATCTTCCATACATCTGTCTGTTCTATCGGGACCTGTTGGTAGCCAGACTTCAGATCAATCTTATTGAAGTATTTGGCCCCCATGAGTTGATCAAGGAGGTCATTGATTCAGGGAATCAGGTATCAGTTTCTGAATGTGATTTTATTGAGAGCGCGGTAGTCAATACAGAGTCACCAGGTTCCATCTTTCTTCTATAGCAACATGTTTGGGCTCCCGCAAGGTGATGAGCTAGGGTGAATGTGCCCCTTGTGGAGAATTTCTTGGATCTATCACTTGATATCCTCATTCTCTAACAAAGAGTGAAGATAGATTGGCCCATTGGGCAGTGGTGCGCCGGGGGTCGGATCAATGGGGTGCTTGACCTGGCAGCGTAGAGGTACCCTTGTAGGTGAGGAGAAGATATCTGAGTATTCCTCCACGACCTTATGTACTTTCTTCTATTGTGTGGAGAGGTCAGCTGCAAAGACCCTTGATGTGGCTATGATATTTCATTTATTCTGAGAGCAAATCATGAAGAAAACAAACTTCCCCATCTGAGAGATGACCTTACGGCATTGCTTAGCAGATATCAAGGAAATAACACTAGGTAGGACTGCCTCAGGTATCCTGTACAATTTCCTGTTCAAAGTAATAATAACACTACGAGGCCTAGACTCATATACAACATGAGGTTTCCATAAATAAAGTTGGTCCAAAATAACATCACAAACTTCGAGAGGAGCAACATCACACAATACCTCGTCTTTGAAGGGCTTGATGTCGAATGACATTCGACACTATTGGTTGACGTGGATATCTCTTCCTTGGTGGAGTCATCTAATGGTGTAGGGTTGTGGGTGCGGCGTTGCTGGCAGGGCCAGCCATTTGATGACCTCTACTGAGATGAGGTTCTTCTGGTTACTTCTATCAATGCTGAAGTGTAGCGGGGTGCCTTTTACCCACATCTATGAATGGAAGAGGTGCTCTCCTTCTTCTGGCTTGTCTGGTTCACCAGGATGGAGCTTGGTGGTAGCAACGGTGGCATTGGGTTCCACGTCAATGATCCGTATTCCCCTTTCTAGTTCTATATCATAGTCAGAATCCACATCTAATTCAGAGGCTTTCACTTCGGCCACCAACGACTGTTTTGAGAGGCAGTGAGTAGTGTTATGCCAAGGGATCTTATGGAAGTCGCACCACTTCCCAGTATCTTTCTTTGTCTTTCCGGTGTCCTTCTTTGCTTGTGGCTTGGAATGGTAGTCCTGATACTATCAATATTTTCTCTATCCTTTGTTTTGTGGGTTGGGGCCACCCTATCCTAGATTTTGTTGTGAGGGGTTCCCAGGCCTGAATTTCCGTGTCTTTTGTTCTAGCTTCTGCTCGATTTTGACGACATATCGGTAGGTCATGCACAAGGGTGAGATGCCCAAAAATTCCATTTCAGTCTGGATGTATCTATGCAGAGAACCATGATACTTGAGCACTAGATTTCACTCCGAATATTTGATACCCATCTTGGTGCGCAAGGTATGGAAGATATTTGTGAAATCTGGCATTGCTTGGTCTCTTTCTTGCCGCAGTGTGGTCCATTTGGTATACAGGTCATCATAACTTCCGACAGGGTAGTATTTTTTCTTAATAGAATCCCTGAGAATTCCCATGTGGCCATGACTGAAAATAATGAGGTTTCCTTTGTTTCCTTTTGCTCACAGAAAGTTTCCCACCAATATTTGACATGGGGAACAGCTTTGAAGAGCGCAAAAGTAATCTTTTTTCTATTTGTAAAGTTATGGACAAAAAAATACCCTTCTAGTAGTTTCAACCACTTGTCTACAACATCTGCGTCTATCTGACCTTCAAATATATGGATATCCAAGTTTGTTTTTACCTTGAAGGGGGTGGCACCTCTGTTCGAAGAAGACGCGTCACCTATTGGTAGTCGTTGAAGGATTTGTGCGAAACTATCCATCATCGAGTTCCTCTGTTGCATGAGGGATTCCTCAATCAACAGTTTGAAAGGATCTCCTGTCCTATCATATTTATTTTCTGGTACCATGGGAGGTTGCTTGGGCATGCGATATCTTCTTTCCTCAAGAGAAACAAGCTGAAGACCTAACTCTTTATACTCCGACCTCGTTGGGGACATGCATTAAGACGACAAGGAGTAGACCGCTCTGATACCATTGATATGGATTTTATGAGTAGAACGAAATGAATACAAATTATTAATAGGTTATTAACACAAAATAAAAAATATACAGTAAAACTGGTTTTCTATTCAATAACGAAATAAGCTAAAACTGTAAAATGCAGTGGAAACAAGCTTATTGGAATGGTGGCGACTTATCTCTGAAAAGAGATGTGACGGTTGCGTGCATTCACAAGAAGAACATTACCATAAGGATCTGAAGTAATTTTTACAATAAACAGGAATTCCAAAAACCCTAGACATCCAAAAACCTAACCCTAGGAGATGAAGTGCGAAAAGTCATGTGGGCCTCGTTTGGGTAAGTTAGTACATCAATTTCTCGAGGTCGTAACTTTTGCATACGATATTCATTTTAAGCGTGTGATAGCCCGTTGGAAAGGTATCATCAAGGAGATTAATTTTGGATTCTAAATCATTTAATAAGCTATGATTTCTGATATTGATCATGAAAAACCTTCATTTAGGCCCTCAAAATGGCCCCGGAAGTTAAAACGGCTAAAAATAGTAAATTGCCAAAATTGTCAGAAAACTGTGTTGAGATAGTTGGAAAAGGTGGGTGGCCACCGATATACATCTGGATCAATCCTCCATACTTAGGAAGAAATGTTCTCCATTGCATTGAGGTCCCCTTTCAGATGAGGAAATTTTTGCTGAATTTGGCCCCGGGTGAACCACTTGCCTTGGTGTAGGAGTTGCCCTCCTTTGACAACTCGATAAAGATGGATCCTTTGTTGTCGAGTGCCCTTGATTTGTGTGTCCACAATATGATCATTGGATTCCTATTGTATGCAGTCAGGGTTGATCTCTATTAGTGTTAGTTGTTCTTCTACTTTTGAGGTGTCCAATACTGGTGGGAAATAAGGGCGAAGGAGATCCACATTGAACATTGGGTGTAGGCCAAGGAAAGGAGGAATGTTGAGCTCAAAATAATTATTCCCCATGGCCTTGGTGATAGTATATGACCCATAACAAAGTGGGTGAATATTTCGATGGGGTCTTGTAAGGGGTTCTTTCTGCAAGTGCAACCAAATTTTGTCGTCCACCTAAAAATTATGTGGCACCTGATGTTGATCATGGCACTGTTTGTACTTGTCATTGGACTTCTCTAGGATATCCTAAACCTGTTGGTGGATGTGCTGGATCCTCTTAATGAACTGGGTGTCTTTGTCATCTTGAGTTGGAGAAGGAGATGAGTCGGTTGAGGTGACCACAAGGGGAAGTGAAACATCTATGGGACCCAATGGTTGGAATCCCAACCCCACCTAAAATGGGTTGTGGTCAGTTGAGCTATGCAATGCTTGATTGTAGCTATGATGGACATAGGGAAGGATCTCATATCATGTGCAAGGGTGATTTGAATTATAAATGTGAAGGATATGCACAATCATTCTACTTACAACCTCGGTTTGGCCATCTGTCTGGGGGTGGAAGGCCGTGGATTTGGTGAGCTTGGTGTCTAGAAGTGACCATAGGCTCAACTAGAATGTGTTGAGAAATTGACTGTCCCATTTTGAGGCAATGGTTTTTGGGATTCCAAAATGTACCCAGACTCGTTCAAAGAAGAGCTTGGGAGTGGCCTCTATTGTGATGCTCTTCTTACAGGCAACTAGAATCGCCATCTTAGAAAAGCGATCAAAAACCACAAAACATAGTCATTTCCCTAATTGGTGGATAGGAGGCCTGACATGTAGTCCATTGAGATGGATTCCCATGGCCTGTCAGGAATAGGAAGAGGGGTGTAGAGACCCTATTTCTTAGTGGTTAGTTTGGAAATAGTGCAAACAGTGCAGGACCTGATATACTTGCTGACCTCCTATCGAAGTTTCAGCCAGTAGAAATGTTTTTGTAGCATTGCCACTGTCTTTTCGATGCCGAAGTGTCCTGCCAACCGACTGTAGTGGGATTCCCATATCATCTTCACTCGCTCACTTGATGGAACACAGATATGGCCTAGGCGACACAAAAACCCATCTTGAAGATAGAAATTATTGACAACTGCGTTTTCACCCAACATTTGGTAGGTGGTGAAGAAGTCAGGGTCTGTCAAATAGAGTTTGGGCCATCTAGATGTCTCATGGATGCAAGAGTCTAGCACCGTGGTGAGTGCCGCGACTAACGACCTTCTCAAGAAATCAACGACGTGATTATTGACTCTTGTTTTATATTTGATGTTGAGGTGGAATTGCTGCAAGTATTTGGAACACTTTTGATGGCGATCATTCTGCAATTTTCCCTGTGTCTGCATGAACTGCAGTGGCTTATGATCAATGTGGATGTCTGTCTCCTTCCCAAGAATGTAATGTCTCCATTGGCGACAGGTTTTCAAAATGGAGTACATTTATTTGTCATAAGTAGTGTACTTATGGACAATATTTGACAATGTCTCACTATGATAGGCCACAGGGTGGCCATGCTAAGTGAAAACGGCTCCCACCGCATAGTCTGAAGCATCTGTCTCAATCTCAAAGGGATGTTGTAGATCTGGTAGTGAAAGTACTGGGGCTAAGCACAAGCACTACATAAAATCATCGAACACTTGTTTTTGGGACCAACCCCATGCAAATTTCGCCTTACCACCACCCCTTTTTATTTGGATGAGGGCCCATGCAATATGGGAGAATCCCAGCACGAACCTGTGGTAGAAATTGGCAAGGCCCAAGAAGGTCTGAAGCTCAGTGAGTGTTGTTGGGGCTGGTCATTCGTGGATGACTTGGATATTGGCTGGATCCACATGTACACCATGTTGATGAATGATGTAGCCTAGGTAATGGACCCGGTCCATGCCAAAGGAGCATTTTTCCAATCTGGCATATATCTTGTGCTCTCGCAGGGTGTGCAGAACCTGTTGAATTTGTTGCAAGTGTTCGATCCAAGTCTTGCTGTAAATTAGAATGTCATCTAGATACACCAGTAAAACATTATTGGTCAATGGTCGCAAGATATCGTCCATCATCCTCATGAAAGTGGCTATGCAATTTTTCAAACCAAAGGGCATGACCAACCATTCAAAAAGGCCTTCCTTTGACTTGAAGGAAGTCTTCCATACATCTGTCTGTTCTATGGGGACCTGGTGGTAGCCAGAATTCAGATCAATCTTACTAAAGTATTTGGCCCCCGTGAGTTGATCGAGGAGGTCACTGATTCAAGGAATCGAGTACCGGTTTCTGACTGTGATTTTATTCAGAGTCCGGTAATCAATACAGAGTCGCCAGGTTCCATCTGGCACTGCTTAGTCTCTTTCTTGTTGCAGTGTGGTCTATTTGGTATACATGTCGTCATAACTTCTGACAGGGTAGTATTTTTCCTGAATAACATCCCTGAAGGATTCCCAGGTGGCTGTGACTGAAAATAATGAGTTTTCCTCTGTTTCCTTTTGCTCACAGAAAGTTTCCTACCAATCTTTGACACGGGGAACGACTTTGAGGAGCACAAAAGTAATCTTTTCTCTATTCGAAAAGTTATGGACAGAAAATACACTTCTAGTAGATTCAACCACTTGTCTACAACATTTGCATCTATATGACCTTAAAATATAGGTATATCAAAGTTTATTTGTACCTTGAAGAGGGGGGGGACCTCCATTCAAAGAAGATGCGTCGCATGTTGGTAGTCGCCGAAGGATTTGCACAAAGCTATCCATCATCTCGTTCCTCTTTTGCATGAGGGATTCCTATTTCAACAGTTTGAAAGGATCTCCTGTCCCATCATATTTCTTTTCTCTTTCCATGAGAGGTAGTTTGGGTGTGCGAGAGCTTCTGTCCTCAAGAGAAACAAGCTCGAGACTCAACTCTTTGTACTCCGACGTCATTGGGGACATGCATTAATACGACAAGGAGAAGACAACTCTGATACCACTGATATGGATTTTATGAGAAGAATGAAATGAATATAGATTATTAATAGGTGCTTAACATAAAATAAAAAAGATACAGTAAAATTGGTTTTCTATTCAATAACGAAATAAGATGAAACTGTAAAATGCAGCGTATACAAGCTTGCTAGAATGGTGGCAGCTTATCTCTGAAAAGAGATGTGATGGATGCACGCATTCAGAAGAAAAAAATTACAATGAGGCTCTGAAGGAATTTTTAAAATAAACAAGAATGCCAAAAAACCTAGACATCCAAAAACCTAACCCTAGGAGATGAAGCACCAAAAGTCATGTGGGCCCCGTTTGGGTAAGTTAGTACATCAACTTCTCGAGGTTGTAACTTTTGCATACGATATCTGTTTTAGGCGTGTGATAGCTCGTTGGAAATGTATCATCAAGGAGATTCATTTTGGGGGATCAATCATACATTATACTATCATTGAGGATCTCTATCGTGAAAAACCTTCATTTAGGCACTCAAAATGGCCCCGAAAGTTAAAACGACTAAAAATAGTAAATTGCCAAAATTGTCAGAAAATTGTTTTGAGCCAGTTGGAAAAGGTGGGTGGCCATATATATCCATTTGGATCAATCCTACCTCCTTAGGAAGAAATGGTATCCATTTCATTGAGGTCCCCCATAAGATGAGAAAATTTCTACTGAATTTGGCCCCGGGTGAGCCACTTGCCTTGGTGTAGGAGTTGCTTTGCTTTGACGACTCGATAAACATGGATCCTTTGTTGTCGAGTTCCCTTGATATATGTGTCCAAAATATGATCATTGGATGCCTATTGTATGCAGACAATTTTAAGCTCTGTTGGTATCAGTTGTTCTGCTACTTTCGAGGTGTCCAATACTGGTGGGAAATAAGGGCAAAGGAGATCCACATTGAACACTGGGTGCATGCCAAGGAAAGGAGGAATGTTGAGCTCAAAACCATTATCCCCCATGGCCTTGATGATAGTGTATGACCCATAACAGAGTGGGTGAAGCTTCCTATGGGGTCCTGTAAGGTGTTCTTTTTGCAAGTGCAACCAAACTTTGTTGCACACCTGAAACTTATGTGGGACCTGATGTTGATCATGACATTGTTTGTACTTGTCATTGGAATTCTGTAGGATATCCTGAACCTATTGGTGGATGTGATGGATCCTCTCAATGAACCAGGTGGCTTTGTCAGCATCAGTTGGAGTAGGAGATGAGTCGGTCGAGGTGACCGCAAGGGGAAGTGCAACATCTATGGGACCCAATGGTTGGAATGCCAACCCCACCTGAAAGGGGATGTGGTTGGTTGAGCTATGTAGGGCTCTATTGTAGATATGCTAGACATAGGAAAGGCTCTCATCCCATGTAAAAGGGTTCTTTGAATTATACATGCGAAGGATATGCACAATCAATCGATTTACAACCTTTGTTTGGCCATCTGTCTGGGGGTGGAAGGTCATGGATTTGGTGAGCTTGGTGTCTGAAAGTGACCAGAGGCTTGACCAAAATGTGTTGAGAAATCGACTGTCCTGATCCGAGAGAATGGTTTTTGGGATTCCAAAATGTACCCAGACTCATTCAAATAAGATCTTGGTAGTGGCCTCTGCTGTGATTCTCTTCTTGTAGGTAACTAGAATCGCCATCTTAGAAAAGTGATCAACAACCACAAAAACACAGTCATTTCCCTGCTTGGTGGATAGGAGGCCCAACATGTAGTCCATTTAGATGGATTCCCATGACCTGTCAGGAGTAGGAAGAGGGGTGTACAGACCCTATTTCTTAGTGGTTAGTTTGGCAATAGTGTAGGCAGTGCAAGACCTGATATACTTGTTGACCTCCTGTCTAAGTTTCGTCTAGTAGAAATGTTTTTGTAGCATCGCAACTGTCTTTTCGACACCAAAGTGTCCTGCCACCCGACTGTAGTGGGATTCCCATATTTTAATGAACCCCTCGACCATCCTGAGGCTGGGGTATGCCACTCCAGAGAAACCACTCATGCTATGACGCAAGTCAGTAACATTTCTAGCCATGAGGCCGTCCATGCTACTCTAGGGAACACTTTCGTTCCCATATTGCGAAACATATAGTAGCATACCCAATAGTCAACTAAGAAATGCCACCTAAATTTACTCTTTACAATGCATGAAACTAAAACATAGACATACAAAATACTCGCAGAATATTTACATCTAACATAAACAAACAATTACTATCTGTAACATGACTTTTATATTAAAAATAATAGTAATTATCGATATGCATCATTTCCAGGAAATTACCCATAAGCACACAAGCATTCATAGTCACATATATGATAAAATAGTAACATGGGCATGTAAATAACAAAAAAACATATCCATATATCATACAATTGGTACTTATCTTAGAAAGGTTGTCACCAACTGCTTACAGACCATCCACGAACCTCCCAGGCATAGATTACACTGTTCATCACTCTCAATAGTGAATCACCCTCGAGCTGGGACTGAACTCCACCTAGCGTAAAGGGATTCCTATCCAGGCTAAGGCTCATGGAAAATAGGAAAGACTCTATCTCAGGTGCTCACTCAATTGACAACCTACAACCTCTCATTCCCCACATGCTTGTCCCAACCAAGGAAGTGTGCCCCTTCTCTTCTCAACAGTCCCTCCGCTGCCCCACTTCCCTTCCAAGGCTTCATCAAAAGGCCGAACTGAAAGTCTCAGAGCGTTGTAGATGCATTTTAGCACCAACGTAAATCAATCCCCAATAATTCTCTCACCCAAAGAACTGCTCACGGGCCTGACAACCCACTTCTTCAATCCTTCTCCAAGATAACCAGGTACCCCAACCAAAAGGGACAGGGAAACAGGTTTCAGAAAGGTGGAATGGCTATCTCAAGGATAATAGAATGTATGAGTGAAATCGTCATGGAGTCATTGACTGGATAACTGAGTGTGTTTTTGGACTCACTGTGAACTCTCTGTAAAAAATGATGGCCAGTCTGATGGTTTCTCCCCTCCCTCTGTTTTTCCGTTCGCAAGGTATTCCTCCTCAATAATCCCCCCTGAGCTAAGTTTCCCCATGATATGAATGCATGTCCCCAACTTGACACTTGTCATATCAGAAGTTACTTTTTTCCACTTGTCCCCAACTTTAGAAATTAGGATAAAATTATCCATACTTTATGTTATGGAATATTAATATAATATTCCCTTGACTTTTGGCCCTCCCTTTCCCTAACTGGTGAAGTTCAATCCCCCATATCTTTTATCGTGGTCAGTCTACACATAGTGATGTATTTTATATTAATCATGAATCATGTACACAGTAGGCGCATTGGCCCTTGACATCCAGGCGTTCTGGCCTAATACCAAAACATAAGCATTCCGGCTTATAATACTGGCTCACCAACCTATAATGCATATTTTATACACAAAGGTTCGCTGACCTTAATATTGTGTGCACTTAGTTACTGCATGCTATATCCTCTATTTTTAGGGTTGCATGCACCGTAGTTACTACACGCGGTATTCATAAATGTGTGCATTACATCCCTTTACTATGCAGTTAATGCACGCACCATGCCATGAAAGGTGTATTACAAAAAATGATGTCTAAACAACTCACTAGCTTAAATATACTTGGATTATATTTACATTTGGGTTTGACTGAGGGATATTACAATCCCCTCCCCTTATTTATGCATTGTCCTCAATGAATCATGTACCCATATACAACAAAATTCTCAAAATTCTTCAAAAAGATGCGGGTATTCTGTCTGCATTTCATCCTCATGCTCCCAAGTAAGATCTTCAGGTCCGTACCAGGTCCATTGGACCTTTACAGGCCCTATAGCTTGATTCTGGAGGTGTTTGATTTTTCGATCTAGGATGCACACCATATGCACTTGGAAAGTGCTTTCTTGCTCCACCTGAATAACATTCCAATCAATAACATGATTAGCATCAGGTATATATTTCTTTAGTAATGATACATGGAAGACATTGTGAACAGACATAGATGCAGGCAATGTAATCATATAAGCAACTAGACCAATCCTCTCTAGGATTTCAAATGGTCCACAAAATATGGCTGCTAACTTGGCACAACTTCCCAACTTCAAGGAGCTCCTGTTAGCTTTCACTTTCAGGAAAACAAGATCACCCACTTTGAATTCTCTATGGATTCTGTTTTTATCAGCATAAATTTTCTATCCGTCTTGGGCAGCTTTCAAATTCTGCTTAATTTTTAACATTTGGTCCTCCATCTCCTTGAGCAATTTTGGCCCAACTACTGTTCTATCAGAGGGGTTATCCAAACTTACTGGAGTATTGCACCTCCTGCCATAAAGTGCTTCAAACATGCTCATTTTCAATGATTCCTGATACCCATTGTTATAAGTGAATTCTACCAAGTGTAGGTAGTCTTCCCATTTTGATGGTTTATCCATCACATACATTCTCAACATATCTTCTATCACCCTATTCACTCTTTTTGTCTATCCATTAGACTCAGGATGATAAGATGTACTAAAGTTTAGATTCATTGCGAATCCTTTTAACAATCCTTTCTAGAAATTCGAGGTGAATTTTGGGTCTCTGTCAGATACAATAATCTTAGGAATTCTGTGCAATCGTGCCACTTCCTTCATGAAAATATCAGCAACATCTACTGCTTTGTGAGTAGTTTTTAGTGGAATAAAATGGGTAGATTTTGTAAGATTTTCCACCACTACCATAATCGAATCATGTAGCTTGCCTATTCTGGGAAATCCCGTAATAAAATCCATTGTCACCACTTCCCACTTCCATTCAAGAATGGGAAAAGGTTGCAACAATCCTGTTGGGTGCCTATGCTTTGTTTTAACTTTCTGGCACTCCATACACCTAGCGATGTATTCTACAATTTCTCTCTTCATACCTGGACAAAAGTATTGGCTCTTAACCATTGTTACGATTTTATGATATCCAGGGTACACTGCATAAGGATCATTATGCATCTCATGAAAAATTATACGTTTCAAGTCCTGGTCATTTGGTATAATTTTTTTGTTCTTATTCAACAATATTCCATCTACTCCTAACTTATAAATATCCATCTTCTGTGGTGTCTTACCTTACTATAGCATAGCTACCAATTCTCTGTACTACAGATCTGTATTTGCAGTCTCCATATTTTTTTTTTTAACATCAGTCTGGTACATGCTAATGGATGTAGCATGAAGGTCATGCACTCTCCCACTAAGTGCATCAGCCACTTTATTTTCTTTCCCTTTGATATGCTTTATATCAAAGTTATATTCTCTTAGAAATTATAACCATATTCTTTGTCTAGCATTTAGATTTGGATGATCAAATAAATATTTCAAGCCATTGTGGTCTATTCTTAACTCAAACCTTTTTCCCATGAGGTAATGTCTCCATTTCCTCAGGGCATGCACTATGGCTGCCAACTCCAAATCATGAGTGGCATAGTTTCTTTCATTCTCTTTCAATTTCCTTGATTCATAACATATCATGAATCCATTTTGACTGAGGACTCTACCTAGTCCTTCATTACATGCATCTGTGCATACAATGAAATCTTCATTTGGGTATGCAATCCTTAGTATTGGAGCCCTTGTCAATAATTGTTTCAAATGTTGGAAACTCCTTTCATAGTCCATCTTCCACTGAAAATTCATACCTTTCCTTTGCAAGGAAGTGATTAGGTGTGCTATCTTAGAGAATCCTCCAATGAATCTCCTGTAATAACCTACAAGACCCATGAAAGATATGACCTCTGTCACATTCTTTGGTGCTGACCATTCTCTAATGGCTTCTACCTTCTTAGGGTCCAATGCTATCCCATATTTTGAGATGATATGCCCCAAATAATGAATTTGTTTCTGATAAAATGAGCACTTGCTCAATTTGGCATACAATTGATGTTCCCTTAATACTTGCAACACCATCCGCAAATGATGTTCATTCTCTTCCTTTGACTTGGAATGTATAAGAATGTCATCCAAAAATACAATGACAAACTTGTCCAAATACTCTTGGAAAACACCATTCATTAAGCACATGAAAACAACTGGTGCATTTGACAATCCAAATGGTACCACTGTGAAATCATAATGACCATACCTTGTCCTGAAGGCGGTCTTGCTAATATCTTCTTATTTAATTCTTACCTGATGGTATCCTGATTTGAGATCTATCCTTGAAAATATCCTTGCATCCTTCAATTGATCAAAGAGATCATCAATCCTTGGTAGAGGATATTTGTTCTTAACAGTCACTTTATTCAATTGTCTGAAGTCAATGCACAATCTTAATGTTCCATCTTTCTTTTTCGCAAAAAAGACTGGGGCACCCCAAGGTGATACACTTGGGCATATATACCCCTTCTTTAGAAGTTCTTCAAGATGCATTTGTAACTCCTTCAATTCTGGTGTACTCATACTGTAAGGATTCTTTGATACTGGCACTGCTCGAGGCATCAAATCTATAGAGAAATCAATGTCTCTCCTTGGGGGTAGTCCTGGTACTTCCTTGAATACATCTTCAAATTATTTCAGGAATAGATAATCCTCCAAATTTGGCACCTTTTCTTTAGGTGTCTCCTCCATATGAGCTACAAATATTTGACATCCTCTTCCATAACATTTCTTCAAATGTAATGCTGAAATTTCTCTAATGATTACTGCCTTGGGAATTCCCTGCACTTTCCTTTGGTTCCCTTCTTCATCCAAGCAAGTGAATGCCTTGTCATGAAAATCCAATAGAGAACGATGTAGGTACAACCAATCCATCCCAGTTAAATAGTCATAGGAACCTAAGGGTAAGATGTTCAAATCTGCCCTAGTATTTAGTCCATTCATGTCTATGAGGAAAGACTTAACCATCTCATTAACTTTTCTCCTGGATCCTGTAGCCAGTTTCACCAAATAGGATTTCTCATGCTTGATTGTTGGTAAATGAAAACTTTCCACCATATTTGGGGATATATAACTATGACTAGCTCCTGAATCATTTAAAATAGCAAGATTTTGGTTGTTGATCATACCTTCTACTTCAATCATGTGGGACTCATACTTTTCTTTATTGTTGTCCAGGGCAGCCTAAATCCTTGGCATATTTCTTCCCATGTCCTCTACTATCTCATCTCATTGTACATTGTGAATAGTCCTACCTTTTTTTCCTCTATGAGGACAATCTCTGAACCTATGGTCTCCTTTACAACCCCAACATTGCATAGGTGGTTGTCCCTGTGTCAATCACTCTAGTTTCCTTATGCATTTTTTACCATTGTGGATTATTTCTAAAGAATGGTGGCTTAGCTCCCTTCTTCCTCTGATCCATCTTGAATTTCTTATTGTCTTCCCAAGCCTTTTGGAAATATGGTCTTGATTTCTGTTGGTCATATACGCATTTAGCTCTTCTTATGGTTTCTTATAATGTCTTGGGATCATCATACTGTATTTTGTCACTGATGAATGATGGAAATCTACTTAAGTATCATTGAATCTTGACTGTCTCATCCTTAATGAAAGAGACATACTTCAATAGTTCTAGAAACCTTCTCTCATAGTCATCTATGGTCGTACTTCCAAGCTTAGGTTCAAAGAAATATTTAATTTTCTTGTCATAGTATCTCTTGGTCAAGTATTTCTTATCAAAATACTTCTTGAATTCTCTCCAAGTAACACTTTTCTCTGCAATGTACTGTACCTACACAAGTTGATCCCACCACATGGAGGTCTTTCCTTTGACTTGATAGATAGTGATTCTACCTTCAGCATAAGAAGAATAATTATGCAATTGAAAATACTTCCGCATGCCTAGAAACCATGTTTCGACATCTTCATCCTTCATGTGCTCACCATAAAATGTAGGAGGTTTGATTTTGTTAATTTCTCCTCGAAGCTCGTCCACCCCGGATATCTTATACCTTCTGACAAGGGATAGACTTGATATTTTGCCTAGTGACGCAAGGCACTCGCAACCCCACGGTTCCACCCTGCTCTCCCCAAGACCTTCTCTAATTTTGGCCCGAAGAGTCAAAGCTCTTCCACCTCCCCTTGGGAGTTACCCACAGTAAACTCCTTCGACGATCTCCTCTTCGGAAATCGGGAAATCGCAATTTGGGAATTCGCGGTTCACGTGAGCACGGTGCGCAAACAGCTCCAAACCCCGAACCCCGACAGTCAACAGTCAACACTCTCATGAATCGGGGATTTCCCTATCGGGAAATCAGAGTATGTGATGTCAACTGCTTGAAACTCAAACCCCCGAACGCCGATATGTTGATTCCCCGATATAGCGCCACCTATCCCCCACTAGCGCCTTCGGGTCCCACGCAGCCACGTCACTCCTCCGCTCGTGCGATCGGCAATCGCAGGATCGCGATTTCAACTATCACGAATTCCTTGCATTGGCAAATCCCGAATGCCGAAACCCTGATTCTCCGGATTCATGCCACCTGTTCTTGTCACGATCAACGGTCCCGATGAATTCGGGAAATCGCAACTCGCAATTTTGCAAGGTATAAACTCTTACCTCGCCAAACTCTGAACGCCGAACCCTGATTGGCGTTGGCTCTGACCTCCTACGCTAAAGGACTAAACCTCGCGCAGCTTCTCCACGATCCTACGATCAGCGGGATTTCGCAAATCTCCACGACGATTCAATCCGTCGATTCTCTTCCTCTTGAAAATCTTCTCCTGGGTGTATTCTCACTATGTCGAGAAAGAACTATCCCTCCTGAGCTTGATTTCTCAGACTCCTTCAGGGACCTTCCACGCACGTTTTATGTGCTCGACTTCCAACAACTCTCAAAGTGTTGAAGTCGTCCAGACCCTGCGTGTCCACAGAGACAGCAGTCCCTACCTTCCTTTGCTCAGACTCCCTGCTGAGGCTTCGACCTTGACCTGCACTTCACCTGCACGCTCTGTCAACCCAATTCAACTTCTGGGTGAGCGAGAATGAGAGTTTAACTGTAGGGCCTCCTCGACGCACTCTATGCGGAGGAATTCAACTGCACTCTATGCAGGAATCTCCTGGCTCAAACAGAGAAACAATGGAAACTTATTTCCTCATTCTCTCAGGTTTCGAACCTGCCATGCAATAACATATGCAGCATATAGAAGAAAGGCATAAAAAGAAGCAAGTATGTAACAACATAATATCAACAACACACAGAAAACAAACACAACCATGGAATTGAATCAAAGTCTTTCTTCTATTAATTCAATCTGTACATGGGTGTTCTTCACAAGTTCTCTGCTTACTCTTTTTCCTGTATGAATGAGGATGATAATACAATGATACAAAGGAGGGTGCCTATATTCCATTTTCCCTCTCAAAAGTAAAACTGTCTAATCTACAGTTAATTCCTATCTAACAACATTAAAACTATTAAATGCCTTCCTATCTATAATATAATACAAGTGCGCTCGGCTTTGAATGCCTTCATTTAAATGGCGGCGCAACAATACCAAGGTAGAATTCAAAATTGAAGTTTGCTGGCTTGTCCAACTGTCTCTTCTTTCTCCTCGCGCTGGCTCGCTTGATGAAGTGTGGATGCTCCTGCATCACCTAGTCTCTTATGGGAATGTCTATGGGGATGATGGTGATGTCTACTAGAACTTTTTACTTCTCCCTTCTCCTCTGAATATTTGTGACTCTCAGATCTACTTGAGTTACTCTCCTTAACCAATTTCCTCTCTATTATGTTCAAACCTTCCAATAGCTTCATGTTGAATTCATCCTACTACTCTTTGGCTTTCATCATCTTTTCATTATCAACTTTATGGCTTTGGATATCCTTTTGCAAATTCGTAATGGTCTCAGCCATATTCATATCTTCATTCCTTTCTTCTCCATGTCTGTTGGATTTCATTCCTTCCATGCCCAAATGGACATCCATCCCTCTACTCTTCTCTGGATGACTGTAATTCCCCTGTTCCTCTTCCATTCCTATGGACTCTGCACTGGTTTGTCCTGACTGAGTTGTTGTTAATTATGCAAAATGTGTAGCCATTGAAACTAATCAGACTAACCAATAAACAATTCATGAGAATATGCACCATTTCAATTCAACATACACATCAACATTATCACTCCCAGTTTCCTGGTGTTATCACCATGAAAATTCTAGATAAGACCCAAGTCTCGAGAACGCTGATGCACGATGTCTTTCGAGATACACTTGTGCAAGAAGGTGGTATTTTCAAAACCACTTTCGCCAAGACGCGGTATCACGTGTCTCAACATGTCAAATCCACCACTCATGGAGCGAGTGACGACTAGTCAGATCACCCTGCTCCATTCGTTCAGTACTTTGCAGCCATGTGATGTCAGCTAAACGCCGCTATGTAATGAACTCAAAATCTAATCATTCAAAATGGATTGGTCGAGCATGGAAACCCAATGGTCCTTGTACGTAATCTATCTGCACTTCATAAATGGAGTTCTATAATTACCACTCCCCAAGTATGAAGACATTTGCGTATCCATAACCGTAGTAATCTTCAAGTTTCTCGACTTCCTACTCTCTATAAAGACACATTTTGGTATCCCCAACCTGATATACATGGGCAAAGCTAAGTTGAGTGAGACTAGTTATTCGAGCAACATGCTAGGCTTTCCTGTGAATAAGGAGGAAAGGGTTCTTGCACACCTTCTAGCAACTAAGTTCCACACAGAGACAGTTATAGACTCATGATTGGAAGTTAGGCTGAATCCCACTATAAAGGATTTAGTCATCAACAGGCCAACCGCTAAGAATAAAATGAGTAAGCGGCATAAGAAGGAGGAATCTACGGTTAAAGCGGTCGAAAGTTTTGGAGAAAATCAACTGGTCTAGTTAGAATCTTCTTTAAAGGCGAAGATCACTAAGTTGAAGTAAGTCTTTAACTAAGATAAGCATGTCTCAGCGAATTTTGAACAACTGGTAGCAGAGTTAAAGAGTACAAGAGATGATATGCATGTTCTTCAATGACCCTTTTTACAACATGCTAACTGTTGTCATCAGCCTTTTGTAATTTTGTGATTAATATGATTATATAAATACATAAACATATTTTAGACTTTTTTATTACAATTTCTATTTGGTGATGTTATGACCCTTGTTTTCTTTTATAATAATTTTTTTTCTTGTAATCTTATATTTTATTTTCATTTGTCTAAATCGAAAGAAATTAAAATTCGGAATTCTTTTTAATTAATGCTTCAATGCGGTTATGTGTTTATTTTTATTTTATTATTATGCAATTTAAACTCAGACTCCTTTCCTTCCAAGTGACTTTGTGTGCATTAACTTGACCTGTTCATTTATATTATCGTGCATAGAAATATTACAAGGTAAATGCTTCTCCGCGCACCTAAATCTATCGCGCGTTTCTTCTTCGTCGTACCGACTACTTACGCGCACTATTATGGAGTTGTGCGCCAATATCCACTACACACAGTTTTGATACTACGCACCGATATTCTACATGCATTTTCATCCTATGAATGCACCATGTCAAGTTTAACATATTCCTTTGTGCTCAAATATCTGTACACACTACTGAATACATTGTTGCGAAAAAACTTATACTCGTACTTATGCGCGTACCAACAAAAATCCTCTGTGTTAAGCAATACTTGTGCACCCCATGAGCACCTTACTATGTGTGTGCTTACTGTGCAAGGCTAATTTCAATGCGTCCATCTACACATAATAATATTCCACGTGACGCCACAATTTATCGCGCACACTGACACGCCATGGTTTCTTGTGCAGTGCTAAATTTACCACGCACACCAGTATGCCAACCTTTTCCAAGGACACTCTATGAATCTAATTCTAGTCACTTCAAAGTTACTTTTCTGTGAATATTCACTTCAATTGCACCCTTCTGGTCCATCCAAGCTCAATGTTGAACTGTGGCTTTGATACCATACTGTAACGACCCCCTCGACCATCCCGAGGCCGGGGTACACCACTCCAGATCAACCACTCATGCTCTGATGCCAGTCGGTAACATTTCCAGCCATGAGACCATCCATGATACTCTAGGGAACACTTTCATTACCATATTGCGGAACATACAATAGCATACCCAGTAGTCAACTAAGAAATGCCACCTAAATTTACTCTTTAGAGTGCATGCAACTAAAAAATATACATACAACACACTCACAAAATCTTTACATCTTACATAAACAAACAATTACTATCTATAACATGAATTTTATATTACAAATAACAGTAATTATCGATATGTATCATTTACAGGAAATTACCCATAAGAACACAAGCATTCATAGTCACATATATGATAAAATAGTAATATGGGCATGTAAATAACGAAACAACATATCCATATATCATACAATTGGTACTTGTCTTAGAAAGGTTGTCACCAACTGCTTACAGACTGTCCACGAACCTCCCAACCATAGATTACACTGTTCATCACTCTCAATAGTGATTCACCCCCGAGTTGGGCCTGAACTCCACCCAGGGTAAAGGGATTCCTATCTAGGCTAAGGCTCATGGACAACATGAAAGACTCCGTCTCAGGTGCTCACTCAACTAAAAACCTACATCCTCTCATTCCCCACATGCCTGTCCCACCCAAGGAAGTGTGCCCCTTCTCTTCTCAATAGTCCCTCGACTTCCCCACTTCCCTTCCAGGGCTTCACCAACAGGCCGGACCAAAAGTCTCAGAGAACCGTAGCTGTAGTTTAGCACCAATGAAAATTAATCCCCAACAATTATCTCGCCCAGAGAACTTCTCACGGGCCTGAAAAACCACTTATTCAATCCCGCTCCAAGATAAATAGGTACATCAACCAAAAGGGATGGGGAAACAGGCTTCAGAAAGGTGGAATGGTTGTCTCAAGGATAACAAAATTTATGAGTGAAATTTTCATGGAGTCATTGACTGGATAACTGAGTGTGTTTTTGGAATCAATGTGAACTCTCTATCAAAAATGATGGTCAGTCCAATGGTTTCCCCCCTCCCTCTATTTTTCCATTCGTAAGGTCTTCTTCCGGAATAATCCCCCCTGAGCTAAGTTTCCCCATGATATGAATGCATGTCCCCAACTTGAAACTTGTCATATCGGAAGTTACTTTTGTCCACTTGTCCCCAACTTTAGAACTTAGGATAAAATTATCCATACTTTGTGTTCTAGAATATTAATATAATATTCCCTTGACTTTTGGCCCTCCCTTTCCCTAACTGGTGAAGTTCAGTCCCCCATCTCTTTTATCATGGTTGGTCTATGCGTAGTGATCTATTTTATATTAATCATGATTCATGTACAAAGTAGGCGCATTGGCCCTTGACATCCAGGTGTTCCGGCCTAATACCAAAACATAAGAATTCCAAATTATAATATTGGCTCACCAACCTATAATGCATATTTTATACACAAAGGTTCGCTGACCTTAATATTGCGCACACTTAGTTACTGCGCATTGTATCCTCTGTCTTTAGGGTTGCGCGCACCTTAGTTACTACGTGCGATATTCAGAAATGTGTACATTACATCCCTTTACTACGCAATATATGCGTGCACCATGCCATGATAGGTCTATTACAAAAAATGATGTCTAAACAACTCACTAGCTTAAATATACTTAGATTATATTTACATTTGGGTTCGACCGAGGGATATTACACATATCATCTTCGCTTGCTCACTTGATGGAACACAGATATGGCTTGCACAATGGAGTACATTTATTTGTCATAAGTAGGTTACTTATGGACAATATCTTATAGTTTCTGACTATGATAGGCCACGGGGTGGCCGTGCTAAGTGAGAACGACGCCCACGACATAGTCTGAAGCATCTGTCTCGATCTCAAAGGGATGTTGTAGGTATGGTAGTGAAAGTACTGGGGCTAAGAACAAGCGCTACTTCAAATCATCGAACGCTTTTTGTTGGGACTGACCCCATGCAAATTTATCCTTACCACCACTCCTATTTATTTGGATGAGGTCCCATCCAATATTGGAGAATCCCAACATGAACCTGCAGTAGAAATTGGAAAGGCCCAAGAAAATTCGAAGCTCAATGAGTGTTGTTGGGGCTGGCCAGTTGCAGATGACTTGGATCTTGGTTGGATCCACATGTACACCATGTTGATCAATGATGTAGACTAGGTAATGGACCCAGTCCATGACGAAGGAGAACTTTTCCAAGTTGGCATATAGCTTGTGTTGCTGCAGGGTGTGCATAACCTGATGAATATGCTACAAGTGTTCGGCACAATTCTTGCTGTAAATTAGAATGTTGTCTAGATACACCACTACAACATTATTGGTGAATCATCATAGGATATCGTCCATAATCCTCATGAAAGTGGCTGGGGAATTTTTCAAACCAAAGGGCATGACCAACCATTCAAAAATGCCTTCCTTTGACTTGAAGGCAGTCTTCCATAAATCTGTCTGTTCTATCGAGACCTGGTGGTAGCCATAATTTTGATTAATATTACTGAAGTATTTGGCCTCTGTGAGTTGTTCAAGGAGGTCATCGATTTGGGGAATTGGGTACCGGTTTCTGACTGTGATTTTATTCATAGCCCGATAATCAATACAGATTCGTCAGGTTCCATCTTTCTTCTGTACCAACACATTTGGGCTCTTGCAAGGTGATGAGCTGGGGTGGACGTGCCCCTTATGATAAGTTATTGGATCTATCGCGTGATCTCCTCATTCTCTAAGAAAGAGCGACGATAGACTGGCCCATTGGGAAACAATGCATTGAGGGTTAGATCGATGGGGTGCTTGACCTGGCAGTGCAAAGGTACCCCTGTAGGTGAGGAGAAGATATCCGAGTATTCATCCATGACCTTATCTACTTGATTATGTTGTGTGGAGAGGTCATTCGTAGAGACCCTGGATGTGGCTGTGATATTTATCTTATTCTAAGAGTATGAGAGATGACCTTCCTAGTGATATTTAGCTTATCTACTTCTCCGTATGAGAGATGACCTTCCTGCATTTTTTAGCAGAGATCAAGGAAATATCACTAGGTGGGACTGCCTCGAGTATCCTGTACAATTTCCTGTTCAAAGTAATAATATCACTACGAGGCCTAGAATCATATACAGCATGACGTTTCCATAAATAAGGTTGGCCCAAAATAACATCACAAAATTTGAGAGGAGAAACATCACACAATACCTCATCTTTGAAGGGCTTGACGTCGTACGACAGTCGACACTATTGGATGATGCAGAGATCTCTTCCTTGGCAGAGCAATTCAATGGTGTAGGGTTGTGGGTGTGGCATTGTTGGCAGGTCCAGTCACTTGATGACCTCTGCTGAGATGAGGTTCTTATGGCTACCACCATCAATGATGAAGTGCATCGGGGTGCCTTTTACCCACATCTGTGAATGGAAGAGGCTCTCTCCTTCTTCTGGCTCGTCTGGTTCACCAGGCTGGAGCTTGGTGGTAGAAACGGTGTCACTGGGTTCCACATCAATGATCTGTCTTTCCCTTTTGTGTTCTGGCTCAGAGTCATAATCCGCATCTGATTCATAGGCTTTCACTTTGGCCACCAAC
Source organism: Picea glauca (assembly GCA_000966675.3). Taxonomy (NCBI): domain Eukaryota; kingdom Viridiplantae; phylum Streptophyta; class Pinopsida; order Pinales; family Pinaceae; genus Picea; species Picea glauca. The sequence goes on along the minus strand of JZKD02S1790917.1, from coordinate 546 downwards.
AAATGTTTTGAGCGACAATTAGTAGTGTTATAACAAGGGCTCTTATGGAAGTCGCACCACCTCCAGGTATCCTTATTTGTCTTTTTGGTGTCCTTATTTGCGTGCGGCTTGTACTGGTAGTCCTGATACTATCCATATTTTATCTATCCTTTGTTCTATGGGTTGGGGCTGCCCTTTCCTGGATTTTGTTGTGAGGGGTTCCCAGACCCAAATTGCTACGTCTTTTGTTTGAGCTTCTGCTCGATTTTGATGGCATATCGGTAGGCCACGCCCAAGGATGAGATGTCCAGAAATTCTATTTCGGTATGGATGTATCTATGCAGAGCACCGTGATACTTGAGCACCAGATTTCGCTCTGAATCTTTGATACCCAACTTGGTATGCAAGGTATGGAAGATATTTGTGAAATCTGGCACTATTTGGTCTCCTTCTTACTGCAGTGTGGTCCATTTGGTATACAGGTCGTCATAACTTCCAACAGGGTAGTATTGTTCCTTAATAACATACCTGAAGGATTTCCAGGTGGTCATGACTAAAAATAATGAG
>JZKD02S1790906.1:53309-78897 GCA_000966675.3 Picea glauca | reverse complement strand
TAAATATGCTAGAAGGTTATTTCTTTGTTCATAATTTTTCAGACAAGGAAAAGATCACCTTCGCACTCCTTAAGGCTCTCCCCCATGTCAAACATTGGTGGGAAACTTACTGGGAATATATTTCCACAGAGGAGTCTGGAATATATGGGGCCGAGCCCACTTGGGATTTTTTTGTGGATGCGGTAAAGGAACAATATTACCCTGTTGGTAACTATGAGGGCCAGTACATGAGATGGACCACACTGCGGCAAGAGAGGGGCCAATCAGTTATGGAGTTCACCAATAGTTTCCATACCTTGCGCACTAAGCTGGGTATCAAAGACTTCGAACGACATTTGGTTCTGAAATACCGTGGGGCTCTACATAGATACATCCAAACTGAAATGGATTTTCTGGACATCTCATCAATCAGTGCTGCCTATCGATATGCTATTAAAATCGAGAAGAAATTTAAGCACTAGAAAAAAAGAGAGTTTGGGTTTGCAAATCCACAACAACTAAAGTATGACAAAGACAACCCTAACAAACAGTCTCCTGAAAACTAGTTCAAGCCATAGGAAAAGAAGGGTCACGGGAAGACAAAGAAGGACACCGAAAAATGGTGCGATTTCCACAAAAGCCCTTGGCACAACACTGATGAATGTCGCTCAAAACAGTCATTGGTGGCCGAGATCAAAGATAAGGAGCCGAACCCTGATTTAGAATCCGATTTTGAAGATACTAGTAAAAGATAGATCATTGATGCAGACCCCACTGCTATTGTCACGACCACAACAATTCAACTAGAAGAACCAATAGATCCAGAAGAGGGGGAGCGCCCTTTTCATTCACAGATGTGGTTGAAGGGGACCCTGCTGCATTTTATTGTTGATAGCGGAAGCCAGAAGAACCTCATCTCAACAGAGGTCGTCAAACAGTTGGGATTGTCAACAACACCACACCCGCAACCATACAACATCGGGTGGCTTCGCCAAGGACGCGATCTTCGTGTCAGCCAACAATGCCAATTATCATACGGCATCCAACCCTTCAAGGATGAGGTATTATGTGATGTTTCCCCACTGGATGTCTGTGATGTTCTCTTGGGCCAATGATATATGTGGAAACGCCATGCTATCTATGAGTCTTGAGCTCGTAGTGTCATTATTACTCTGGGGGGTCATCTCTACAGGATACCAGAGGTAGTTCCAACTACTGCCCCACCTAAACAGTGTCGCAAGGTAGTATCTCATACTATAAAATTCATCTTCTCCACAATATGTTCAAAAGGGGAACAAAAGGATACTGCAACCACTACAGCCTCGGCCCAAGCACCTTCTATCCACTAGAAGCAGGTCGAAAAGGTTGCAGAAAAGCACAAAGATTCCTTCTGCACACAGTCATCTCATGTATCCAGACTGGTTAAAAAGGTCCAACCCTTCCAGCCACAGGTTCGTGATGACCTTCAACAAACCAAGCAGCGCGACGGTTCCAACAAGGCAAGCAACTCACCAAGATTCGGATTCAACAATCGCTTTCCCCTATCCCCCTGGAACTCAATGTAATGGATACCATTTCTTCCTAAGGAGGGAGTATTGATCCAGGTGAATATAGGTGGCCACCCACCTTCTCCAACTAGCCCAAAACATGTTTTTGGCAATTTTGGTAATTTACTATTTTTAGCAGTTTTTAACTTCTGAGGCCATTTTGAGGCCTTAAACGATGTTTTTTTTGAGAAATCGGGGAGCAAAATGGATCATAAATTATGTTTCTCATCCAAAAGTTGTATTCCTCGAATAGATATTTCCAACGAGCTATCATACGCCTAAAACAGAGATCGTATGCAAAAGTTACAACCCCGGGAAGTTGATGCACCAACTTACCCAAACGGGGCCCACATGACTTTTGGTGCTTCATCTCCCAGGGTTAGGTTTTTGGATGTCTAGGGTTTTTGGCATTCTTTCTTATTGTAAAAAGGCCTTCAAAGCCTCATTGTAATCATCTTCTCACGGATGCGAGTAGCCGTCACATCTCTTCTCAGAGATAAGCTACCACCATTCTAGCGAGTCTTTCACTTTGTATTTTACAGTCTCTATACATTTATTTCGTTAATCGAAATCGTGTATTACTTATATCTGTGACTCTTGTTTTATTTCCGCTATATCTCTGTTATATTTTTGTCTCTCTTGCAATATCTCTAAATATTTATGTGTTATATCTCCACTCTCATTTTGTGCCAAAAATAATCCGGATCAAAGGTGGAGGTAATTAAGAATTGGCCATCACCGAAGAGTATCTTTGAGGTGAAAAGTTTTCACGGATTGGCTAGTTTCTACAGGAAGTTCATCAGGAATTTTAGTGGAATTAGTGCACCGATGATGGACACAGTGAAGAAGAGACACAAGTCTTTTCACTGTACAGAAGAGGTTGAGAAAAGCTTCAATTTGTTGAAGAAGAAAATCACGGAACAACCAATTCTGGTGTTGCCAGATTTCAAAAAGACATTTCAGGTAAAATGTGATGCAATTGGATTTGCAATAGGGGCAGTCTTGAGCCAAGAAGACAGGCTGATAGCATACTTCAACGAGAAGCTGAATGAAGCGAAAGTGAAATACTCCACGTATGACAAGGAGTTCTATGCTATTATCCAGGCATTGAAGAAATGGAGGCATTACTTAATCCCGAAGGAGTTTGTCTTATACAGTGACAATCATGCTTTGCAATTTGTGACTCAACAAGAGAAGTTGAACCAAAGACATGTTAAATGGGTTGAATACATGCAGAACTTTACTTTTGTAATTAAGCATATTTCTGGAACTGCTAACAAAGTTGTTGATGCTTTGAGCAGGAAATGTTTGCTATTGCAGGAGTTCAGAGTCAAAACATTGGGTTTTGATGATCTCAGGGACATGTACAGAGATGATCCAGATTTTAAAGAAGTGTATGAAGCAACTGAGAATCCAAATCTCATGGACAAAAGTCAATGGACAGAATACATGATCCAGGAAGGATTACTGTTTAAGGGTAATCAATTTTGTATTCCAAAATGCTCCATGAGGGAGAATCTGTTGAAGGAGAAACATAGTGGAGGATTGGCCGGGCATTTCGGTCATGACAATATGTTCTCAAAGCTAATTGAGTCATATTATTGGCCAAGAATGAGAGCAGACGTCAAAATATTTGTGGACAGATGTAGAATTTGTCAGCATTCAAAAGGGAAGAGGCAAAATGCAGGTTTTTATCAACCATTACCCATACCTAACAGGCCGTGGGATGCAGTCAGCATGGACTTCATATTGGGGCTGTCGAGAACACAAAGAAGGTTTGATTCAATCTTTGTGGTAGTGGATAGATTTTCTAAGATGGCACACTTTATACCGTGTCAGAAGACCAGTGACACAACTCACATTACGAATCTGTTTTTCAAAGAGATCATTCGACTTCATGGTTTACCAAGGAGCATAGTTTTGGATTGAGACACCAAGTTCATGGGACACTTCTAGAGGACCTTATGGAAAAAGCTGGGAACAGATTTATCGTTCAATTTAGCTTATCATCCTCAGACGGATGGACAGACAGAAGTTGTGAACAAAAGTTTGGGAGACTTACTGAGGAGCTTGGTGACAGAACACCACAATTAGTGGGATAATATTCTGCCACAGGAGGAATTTGCTTATAATGATTCAATCAACAAAAGCACAGGGCAGAGTCCATTCTAGATTGTTTACAGGATGCAGCCAAGAGGAGTTTCAGAATTGAGAGATTCAGAACAAAATGCAACTAGGAGTGCTAGTGTAGAGGAGTTCGCAAAAGCGATGAAGGAACTTCACAGCCAGGTGAAGGAGTGACTGCAGATATCGAGGCAAGAATATAAGCGCAAAGCAGATCAACACAGGAGACAACTTCAATTTGAGGTTGGTGATTTGATTCTGGCACATCTAAGAAAGGAAATATTCTCGAAACGGACATATAACAAACTGAAGATGAAGAATATCAGACCATGTAAGGTCTTGAAGAAATTTGGGGAAAATGCTTATGAGATTAAATTACCCGATGGGATTGGAATTTCTTCGATATTCAATGTCTCAGATTTGTACCCTTACAAAGCTGAGGAAGCAGGAACAAGTGATGAACAACCAGAGATTCAGCGGACAAAACAAATGCCAGTTGCAGAGAAGCCATAGATGGAAAGCATACTGGACAAAAAGGTTAGCAAGACCAGAAGAAATGAATACTTTGAATACTTGGTCAAGTGGAAAGGACATCCAGTTGAAGATGCCAGCTAGGAAAATGAAGCAGAGATCTAGAAGCATGGACAGACCATGCAAGATCTCATGGACAGGAGCCCATGAAAATTTTCAAGCGAGGGAGTATGATGCAGGAGCATTGCCAACGTCAAGCGAATGTGGGGCAACGCCAACGCATTTTGGGCACATGATAAATTGTTTGAATGTTTTTGAAGTGGATACGCCAAACATAAATGAAACAATTAAGGAAGGGAGTACTTCCATATTGTAAACAGACCTTGAGCGTCCCGCTCTTGTCTATATTAGGTGAAGAAATTTATGTTAATGAATGTAGGTAGGTAGCTTTAAATTCTTAGATTAGACAGTTTTAGGAGCTGGAGGGAAATGGGATATAGACACCCTCATTTGTATCATTGTAACATTTAACAACATTATGAGAAGAGAGCATAGAGGAGAGCAGAAAACTGTATAGAAGAACCCATGTACAGAAGTTCTGAGCTTAATAGATGAAGTTTGATTCAGAATCATGGCGTTCAAATACTTTCTATGTATGCATGATTGAATGTTATGCTCATGATTTCTTACTCCCTGTTATACATTTGCTTTGACGTGTGAATGTATGATTTCATGTCAAATGTCTGAAAATTGAAGAGAGGGAGAGTGAAGAATGAGTTTCAATTGTTTCTCTATGTGAGTGAGATTTTTCCTGCAAGGAGTGCAGTGAAATTGTCTGCAAGGTGTGCGTTGACAGAAGTCAGAGTTCATCTCTGCAAGCTCAGGAGAGATAACACTATTCTCATTCTCGTAGGAGTGCAAGCTAAGCATAGGAGTCGTGCAAGGCATGCACAGGCTGAGAAGAGTCTTAGAGGTTGCAAACCTGAACGAATTTGTTGAAAGACTGTTGTCGCATGGAGTGCAGAGAGTCTAAGGATTTAAATTAATTGGAGTGTATTGGAAGAAGTGCTGCAAGGAGTGCGTGTAGGACTCTTCTTGAAGACTCGAGTTGTGGAGAAATCTCAGGAAGTTTAGTGCCTTGAAGTATTGGAAGAAGGCAAAACAATATTGTTTCGCAGGAAGACAAGTTTTGCGAAGGAACACTTTGTTCATCTCGCAGAAATCGTCAAGGAGGAAATTGACGGTCGGATTCCTCCGTGGAGGATTCACGAAGTCCCAGAAGCCATCAGATCTCACAGAGGAGCAGGGGAGTTACGACAACATTCATCAAGTGAAATCTCAGGAGGATCCGAACCAACAAGGGCCATTGGATCATCCACGTAAATCTCTTTTCAGGGTTTCATGAGTTGAAGGGTCGAAATCTTTGTAGCGAGACTCGCGAAATCACAAAAGGTGAAGTCGCGAAATCGCAAAGGAATCTGAGCCATCAGTTAGAAGGAGGATATGTGTCACGAAATCACCCATATCGGGGATTCGGGCATTGGAGGTTAGAAAGGGAAGTCATTCAACTTTGCGAGTGGTGAAGCTGCGAAGTGAATTAGGACCGTCCATTTGAGAGTGGACAGGTGGCGTGCTCGCCAACACGGAAGTCAGACTTTGTTGACCATTTTGGGGTTTCGTTAATCGGAGAACCGAGAGCACAACATCTGGATTCACGCAGTCACAAAGTCCAAGATTCTGAAAGGGTGGGAAGTTCTGTGTGGGACCTGCGTTGATGACGTTTCGAAATTTTGCATTTCAGCATATCGGAGGGTAAGAGGTCGAGACCCTTGTCCCGAAAGTTCCAAAGTCGCAAATAGCGAAACCACGAGAAAATCACAGTCGTCCATTAGGAGGAGGACAGGTGGCAGAGATCTAGGGATCTCGCGAACTCGTAGGTTCACCGGGTGAGAGCCCAAAGATCGAGTGCTCCAAGTCGCAAAAGGAGAAATTGCGAGGAGCGCGGATAACCATTGGATCCTGGTCACGGGAGAACAGTTGGATGAAGAACCCCATCGCATTTCACGTCTCGGGGGTTCAGAGGTCGAAGGGAGTTTTTTTTGACATCAGAAGTCGTGAAGTCACAAAGTTCCAAGAGGCAACATGAGGGAGACATGGCAGAACCACGAAGTGGGCCCGGAAAGTGGATCGGTGGGCACACGACACACATACGGAGGAGTCAACACCCCGTTGACCTCTCGCATCTCGGGGACTTGGGAGATAAGGGAACAAAAGTTAGAGTGTTCGACTCGTGAAGTCACGAGTGGCGAGAACAAGAGGAGAAAATTCAATATTGCCTCTCGGAGGTTCGGGAAAGAAAGGTGCCAAGGTTGGACCTTTGAACCCGCAAAGGCGCGAGAGGCGAAAAGTGCTAGCGCTTAGCCTAGCCGACGGTTGCGCAAGGAGGGCGCTGATGGAAGAAAGGGATATCCCCATTTTGCGATCTCGGGTATTGCAAGATTGGAGGGGAAGAGTCGTTAGCCATGACTCATGAACTCGCAAGATTGCAAGCTGTGAGAAAGGACCAGTGGGTTGATAAATTGCAGATTCTAGCGAGGAGTCGAAAGAGTCGATCCGGCTTGGAGGGGTTAAAGAACGATCCTATGAGCGGATCTTGGTCCCCAGGGCCGATAGGTATGCATCAAAATGTTGTGTGGACATCTCAGCTCCAACTACGACTCTTTTATCATTCATTAAATAGAGGTGCTTTAGAAACCAAAGTGATTAGCTAAGGAATATTTGTAATCAATGAATATTCCAATGAATGCATAAGAAGAGCGATGTGTATGGCATCTCTCCAACAATACAATGGATAGGATAAATGAAAATGGTGTGCAATAGCTATGGGGAGAGCGTTACGGACTGTAGAATACTCAACCTCCCTCAAACACTATGCATACTTAGCTCAATCATTAATTCAAGCGATGCCAAATCATAGACCTAAATTTGGCTCATGGATTCACCACGAAATAGACTTTGAATTGAGAAAACTTGATGCAAAATCAATTTGCCGTGGAGGTGCAACTAACAGGGATTGCAAATCGATTTAATGAGTTTATGTGCAATAGCATGTGATGCATTCATAGAAATCACATCAGGGTTAGATATTCATATAGAGCCACATAATTGGCACACATATTTCAACATTTAATGGGGATTTTATTAAGCTCAAGAGATAATTATAAAGAAGTGAGCTATACATAGAGTTTGTATATTGTTTCTCACTAACAATACAAATTTGCAGATGGCCATGGCTCAATGACACCTTCACTTATTTTGGATAGGCTCTTGATTCCTTTGTCCATTGATCTTCAAGTAGGTTACCCTCTTCGAGCTCTCATCCCTGCTATTTCCCTCCCAAGTTCTCCTTGCATCTCCCTTGTTCATCTCTTCACTGCAACCTTCATTTTTTTAATAGGTTGTGTTTGATTTGTTTCCACTTCTAGTTTTTCCAAAATCCGACAATAAAAATAAAAAAACAATTACATGCTTATTACAAATTTACAAAAGGTAAAACAACCAAGTGCTTTGTTATCCCCATTTTGTGGGATAACTAAGGAGATGATTTCTCGAGTCCCTCAAGTTGCAGACATGGAGTACCGAGAGACAACTTGACCAACAATGTCCACTTGCAAAGATAGAGACCCACCTGACCACCACAGCTCCATGATCGTCACGACGGTATCCACCACATCAACTGGCCTCTGGAAGACATTGGGACTTTCTCCATGAGGTACAAGTTAGGTATTATGGTGAGTTTCATTTCAATATTTGAGGCATTTGAGTTTGTTGCATCTATCACTACTTTTGATTATGTGACATTTTCTTGGAAATTATGCTCTTTTCCCTGTTTCACCTTGGTAGTTAATATTGCGCCCTAGTAAGTGGGTCACCCTTAGGGATATGATTGCTACTAGGAGGTTATCTTCATATGTCATCATTCCATTCTTGACCATACTTATTACTTTCCACATTTCATCCCCTCATCTCGTTACCTTTTGGGATTTCTGGGTGTACTGACCCAAGAAGGGGTTGTCCCTCACTTCACGGGAAGAAGGGGTTGAAGGCCCAGAATCTTGTAGTTGGAAAAAGATAAAATCCAAACCATTAACCTTATAGATTCTCACCTAGGGATCCTGAGGAAAGTGAAATGTCCCTCATAAAAACTATTGGGACCTGTAAAAGAATGACTAATAACAAAATGGCAACCAGGGAGGAGCATGTGTGGGTACTGTTTTTATTGTCTAGGTAGAAGCCCCACCCATGTTTCCAACTTGGGGAAGCATGATGTGACCAGGGTAGACTCAAGGTGGGGACAATTTTTCATTCTTAGGTAGAATCCCACCTTGGATTCAACATGGAAGCATCCTAAAAAGAATAAAAGGAAACAAATGGGCTTGGAAAAAGGTTGCATTGAAAACAAAGGTGCAAAACACCCTCTACAAAGGCACCATAAGTGAGACACTACAACGCCTTGTATGTCATGAACCCCAAGCCCGAAAGTCTTCCCCTCATCCATAACACATCATCCACATGACTTATAAGGAGGTCCCCTTGGGAAACACCCATAGACTTGAGGTATGATTCACCCAATAGGACGTTTGTCAATCCTCCCATACCTAAACTTGGAAAATTGCATAGGGTCTTTGAGCATTAGTTTATTTTGATGAGGTGGTTTGTATGTACTTGCTTAGATGACTCTTTTATTGATTTTATTTACTCATCATGATGATTTGAATTGAGATTCTTGAAGGGCGTATCCATTTGTCTTTGCAAGACCCAGTTGGTGGACATATTTGGAGGAACAAGCCTAGCTTGGGATTCCATGGGGCTTGAAGCCCACAGGTTGGATGTCAAGGGCCCACATGTCATATCACGAAGACATGAATTTGGAGGCCTAGAAGACATCAAGGAGGGCCTAACCTAGCCCTTACCACCCAAACATTATGTCCAAGAAGGTCAAAATGTCACCCTTGAAGGTTTGACATCATAATGGGGCCAGGGTTTGGTGGTGGTTAAGGACACTTGGCACATTTTGGAGGAAAGAGCCCTTGGATCATGGAGGAGATGGCTTGAATCGAAGACACTTGGATTTTGGAAACCTAATGTCCCTTCTCCAATCTTAACGACTTGATTTAAAGTGTCAAAAGTTACCCAAAAGGAGGGTGACATCATATTTTAGGGTTTCTTTCATGTGCAAAAGTATGAATTAAATAATATTATTTTGTAAAGGGGAAAGATTAGGTTTGTTGACCCCTTATCTTGTGGTTTACCCTAAATTATGTGGACAAACTATGTTTAAGACATTTTGTATAAATAGAGATCGTTTGTATCTCATTTCATCATAGCTCTCCCATTGTGAGAAGCTTTCCTAGCTGAAATTTGTGCCCTCTTTGAGAAATCTCTATATCTTGTGCTTTTGTTATGGTTTCTTCATGCTATTGGTGGAAGAAGTAGTGCGCTACCTCTCTTGGATCTAGTTTCTTGCATTTGTGGTGGATTTATCTTGGTAAGAGGAAGTTTATCTTGTCATTTCTCGGACTAGTTAAGGATTTATCTTGTTGATGCTTCATTGCTTGGTTACAAGTTTGATTTGCTAGATTTATTGGGGAGTATAAGGATTTACAACCCCACCATTATCTATCATTTTTTTCTAGAAGTTATTTGTTGCACAAGGTTTTACTAGGAGAAGTAAAAGGGTTTACACCCTCCTAGTTAACATCGCTTGCCTTGGGGAGTAACAAGGTTTACACCCCCAAGGAGATAGCATTGTGTTGATGGGTCTTAAATCCCTTGACTCAACAGCAGGAACCAAACCCACCACCGAGGCCCAATTAGACTCTGCAATGTTTAATATGGAATGGTTCTCTAGATATTGCGATCTAGTTGATTTATCGATGGGCTTTATGTTTTCTTGTGAAGGCTCTTCCTTCAGTTAAGACGGTTCTTTTTTTGTACTTCTCTTGGGTGGGGTTGGTATGAGAGATGAAATCCAGTATAAACCAACTTGACAAATAATAGGATAAAGTTTTAACTATTGGGAAGAGGTCAAGCTTGGGATAACCTGTTGCTCAAACATGTAGACAATGATTCTATGCCAAAGGGCCTATTACTAATACATTAACCAAATGAGCATCCAATTATTGTTTGAGAAAACTAATTAACAGAAAGAAAACACATATGTAATCAAGATCATGGTAAGAAAAATGATTCATCTACCATAAAATTCATCACATAACAACACAACGATTTATCTTCATCATTAAAGCAAAGAACATCAAAACATTGCACTAGATAACTTGACAACAAAATTAATTGCTCTTACTCATTTACTGCATCATTCATGGAATAGGATAGGAAATAATTATTCTCCAACTCCAATCACATACATCTGATGAAGATAGATTATCTTTGGTCCAGAAGGACTTCTTAGTTCATAGCAGTCTCAAAATAGTTATCAACAACCAAAAAGAAAGAGTTCTTACAACAACCATCGACCCTTGACTAATTGGTCAATGTCCTTATTTATAATATAAAATTCAACCAAAATTAATGGATAAGTACAGTTTGAACCAAATAAAATCGCCACATGGCGTTATCATCTAACAGTTTCTTCAACAATCCACCCGATATGTTTCTTAAAAAGGGCGACTCCTTTCATATTCAGACCAGCTGATAAATAGTTCTTCACAAGTGTTGGCCCACAGAAATCTGTGTTGTTCCATTGGAGCCGCAGATATCCCTCTAATGTCTGCTGCATGCACCCAGTACTTTGGTAGATTGAAGTTCAATTGTTGAAGCATGGTTCAGGCTCTGATCGGATATTCTGCGAACTGTTGTACTTTCCCTGGCCTTGCACCGATTATCTTTGCGAATTCTTCGGTACAAAGTGAGTCATGTTTGGCATATAACTGGAACACATCGCTCAAGTTGATAAATTCATTGGGGGTGCCGAACCTAGGGATCCTGACATCCTTCATTGCTCCGACGATTCAGTTTCGATGTTTCTTTTAGTTCTTTGGTGAGGTCACAGGATGAGCTTTGTTCGATAGTCGGGAGGAATTTTCCTGCAATCAAAGTAGAGCTAGTTTAGTGATTAAGCAACCTACGATAAGACATAAATAAATTGAAAATATTAACGCATACCTGTGTAGCTCGCTAGTCCCAGTCATTTTAATACTTTCGTGATCCCAGATGCTCCTTTGAATGACCTGTGATGACCTAGCTGAAGCCACCACTTATTTTTAGTTTAAATGAATTACGTTAGCGTGCCATAGGGTGGAAGATAAAGTACGACAGACATGAGCGTATAAAGTGTCATAGTAATCACTTGACCTTTGGGGCCAAAAGGAAGCGTCGAAGACGGGTGTGCACGTGTGTGCTCCCAAAAGGTCGGATACCATAAAGGGAAAGTTGTTAAATGCATTCAGAATCCATATCACCAAGCGTGTCAAACATCATTCGTCAATAACGGAGGTTCAAAAGTTCAAAAAGATCGGAAGGATCATACCGCACGTTCCCTGCAACTCTGTTTTGGCAGTGTTTACATGTTCTAGATTGCATCCGTCGGGCAGTTGTGGCACGTTGAGTTTCTAAAATATCATGTCATGAGGTGCGGGTGTTTTATTGGCACACTATGTTTCGCTCCTTCATTTCTCTATAAATTCTAGGAGATATGTGGGGAATGCATATGCTAAACTTAAATCCTCTGGAATTCTGGTTCGGCGAGTTTATTTTGGCAAAGTCTTGTGTAATAGTCTTTATCACTTGTAGACTCCCGAGTCCCTACGCTGTTTCATCATGGGGTCTCCTTCAAACACGGGGCGAGGTCTGAGAGGTTGTCGGAGCGCCAGGTTTGAGCCACAACATGCCTGGGACTCTTTCTTATTGGCTTCTCGTAACGTTACCAACCCTGGATCATTAGAAAAATTTAATCATAAAAACAAAAGGTATTCAACTAGTGGGTAAGGGTCAAAATCGGGATCTCGCTCGCGTCAAAAGCAATGAGAAAAGATTAGTCGCCAAGACTACCAATATCGGGCAGTATTGGGATTATTGTTACAACAAGAAATTAATCATTTTGCAATCACTGATGCCAAACTTGTTTCGGGGGTTTGGCGATCGACAATGTCACTCTTCTTTATGCACGACGCCTACTGTTACACCTTTATGCCGAAACTGACGGATCGGTCTTTGGAAAGATCCTTCCCTAGGCCTATTTGTAGAGAAGAAACACTTTCATCGTCCGACGCCGATGAAGTTCGGCGCTCGACTATTTTGACTTCTTAGACGATTTTCATCACCTTTAACTTTTACCGATGCTGAACTTCTGAAGCGAGTCGGGGAAAATTCTAGGTTGCCAATTCCTTGAGTAGTTGTTAAGTCTCTTTTAGAGTTAAGATAATTATTTGTTGTATGTTCAAGTGAACTTTAATCAATTCAAACATGAAACACATAAGATAAGAGAAAGTATCAATTTCATATCGAAGAGAAAATAGTCAAAATGTAAAATGTCGGGTGGTACCCAAAAGGAAATGGTCATAGACCTTTTAGGGTGTGTTGAGTGCTCAACAAATGGCGATTCACTGGGCGAATGTAGAATCTTTGGTTCCCCTTTGTTTCCCTTAGGGTAATAATTCCATGCAGAACATTAAGCACACATATTTATTCATACATACATGTATATATTTTATTATTATTATTATTATTTTATTGAAAGTATTGTTTTAGGTCTTGGTTGTTTACTGGGAGGGCATCAAGTTCCCCCCTCATATTTTGAAACCGATAAGTACCTACCCCAATTTTCTTGGCCACTTGAAAAGGCCCAAGCCATAGGATCTGGAACTTGGAGTGTTTCCCTTTTGGTTCATTTGCCCTATCCAACTTCAAGACTAAGTCTCCTACTTCTAAGTTCTTTTCCTTAGCCTTATGCTTATCAAACCATCTTTTCACTATTTGTTGGTGGGCTAGGAATTTTGACTTAGCCTTTTCTCTTTCTTCTTCTAGCATGAGCAAAGCGTCAATTCTTTGTTGCATGGCTGAGGATGGTTCCTTGTTGGAATCTTGGGCCAATTGAAGAGATGGAAGATAGAGACCATTTGGGAGGATGGCTTCTTGCCCATAAACCAGAAAATATGGGGAATTTACTATAGCTTCTTTCGGTGTGACCCTATCGGCCCATAGAGCATTATGAAGTAGATTATGCCAATTTATTTGGTTATCCATAACCGTCTTCTTTAATATCCTTACCAGGTTTTTATTTTTTGATTCCGCCACACCGTTTCCCTGAGGGTAATAATTTGCAGAGTACTTGATTATGATCTCTTTGTCCAAAGCAAACTCTGTCAATAAGGTAGAAGAGAAATAAGTTGCATTGCCAAAGACCAGAACAGAGGGAACACCAAACCTTGTGATCAGTTGTTGTTGTATAAATTGGATTACTACCTTCTCATTTACCTGAGTCAAAGGAATGGCCTCTGTCGATTTTGTGAAATAATCGGTGGCAGTAAGAACATGTGAAATTTTGAAGATCTCGGGGTAATTTCCCCTATTATGTCTAACCCCCATTGTTCAAAAGGCCTCGAGACAATCACAGGATGAAGTGAGACTGCTGCCCTTTTCTCCTTTCTAGTGTTTATTTGACAAGTCTTACAGTTCCTAGCGTAGGTATGAGCGTCTTTGAATAAGGTGGGCCAGTAATAGCCAGCTCTTAGAATCTTATGAGCGGTGGTGTTTCCTACAAAATGTCCCCCAACAGGGCCATCGCGGAGTTCTTTTAGCATTTTATCAACGTCTTCTTGTTCGATACATCTCAATGGTACTCCATCATAGTTGATTCGGAAGAGCACCGAATTTATAAGGTGATATTGTGTAGATTTTAACCTCAGGGCTCTCCTTTCCCTAGGATTGAGGTTCTCAGAACAAGTCTCATGATGTAGAAGATGAGTTAAATCCTTGTACCAGGAGCCTTGTCCCGGGGATATGTATGCTATTTCATTACACCATAGTGCTATTTCGTTTTCCCACCCAAAATCTGGAATTGCTTAATCCTGGGCTTCGGCTATGAGCTTGCACAAACCTTGTCCTTTTACTAGTTTGGCAGGTTTTATATCTATATAAAATTCCTAGACTAATGCCATCTAGTTCCCTCTCCTTTCCCCCATTTCTTGTTGGGTAAACAAGGATCGGATCGCAAGGTGTGGTACAATCACCTTAGTGTGATTCTTGAGGATGTAAGACCTGAAATGCTTGACTGCCTTATAGAATGCGTAGGCTTGTTTGTCTATGGCAGGGTAATTGAGCTCAGCTCCTTGAAGATTGGTACTCATAAATGACACTGGGGATTTTTTGTTGTCATCATCCTTTTGAGTCAAAACCGTAGCTAGCGATTGGTCGGAGGCGAAAGTATAGAGGGAAAAATCTCTATTAAAATCGATACTTCGCAACACCGGGGCCCAGGATATGGCAGATTTGATATTGCCGAAGGCGTATTTTTTCTCATCATCCCACTTAAATTCGGCATCCTTGCAGATCATCTTTTGTAAGGGTTTGATGATTTCGGCGAAGTCGGGAGTGAATTTCCTTACAAAGTTGATTTGCCTGAAAAAGGAATGCATAGCTTTCTTGCTATGGGGTAGTGGGAGTTGAGCTATGGCCTTAATCCTTTTGGGGTCTATGTGAATCCCTACTTGCGATATAATATGGCCTAACAAATTACCTTCCTCGACACCGAAAATAGTTTTCTTAGGGTTCAGAGATATACCGTGTTTCCTGCATCTCTCGAAAATCTGAGTTAAGTGTCAGATGTGATCTTCTCTATTCTTCGAGTACATTGTAACGTCATCTAAATACACTACCACACATCTATTGATAATTCCTTGGAAATATACGTCCATGTCCCTTTGGAAGGTTGATCCTGCGTTGATTAACTCGAAAGGCATGCATTTATAAGCGAAGGTTCCACATTTGGTTCGAAAGGTGGTTTTTAAATGATCTTCTTCTGAAACCAATACTTGGTTGTAGTCTGAGAAACCGTCTAGTAGGGAGATAATCTTTGAGCCCAACATGGTCTGCAAGAGTTGCTCCATCGGTGGGACAAGATAATTGTCCTTTTCGGAAGCTTTGTTGAGGTTCCAGAAATCCACGCATAATCGGATTTCTCCTGACTTTTTCCTCACCGGAACAAGATTTGCTACCCAGGCGGAATGCCTAACTTGGAAAATTATCTTCGCATCTAAAATCTTCCTTAACTCCTGATACATGAGAGGTTCCAGGGATGGATGATACTTTCATAGCTTTTGCTGGAAAGGTTTTATTTCGAGTTTCAACGGGATGGTGTGTTGAATAATGCAGGTGTCATATGTTTTCAAATCCTTATAGGACCATGCGAACATGTCCTGATATTGTCTAAATAATTTGAGGTAGGCTTTCCTCTCTTCCTTAGATACGGTTTTGCCAAGGTTCACATTCTTTGGGTTCTTTGGGGTTACAAGATTTACAGTTTCATGGAGGGGGCAAGAGCTACCAGTCTTTGAGTTTTTAGGTCCTTTAAATCATTCCTTCAGATAAAACAGATTCTCTAGATTAGCTACCCCCCTTGGGATTGTGTGAGCCTTCGGTTTTGTCCTAAGATCGATTCCTATTGATTTCTCTTGGAACTCTTCATCATCAATAGCGAGATATTTGAAATTGTCTTGGTTGATTGAGAATTTTATGATCTGTTCATCTCCCTCAAAGACTTTCCAATTAGAAATGTTATTAGGTACTGATGGTTTGTAGAGAAGTTATACAGTGAATCGGGAGGCTTCATAATATTCTAGAGGCAACAGTCTGGAAGCACCCATGGCTAAGGAGTCAGCAAGAACATTCTTTTCCCTAGGAATTGCCATGATATTGAAAGCCTCAAAGCGCTCTATTAAACTATGCACCTCCTGTTGGTAGTTCTTAAGATGAGGTGAATTGTGGTGTATAGTATTCCTTACTTGTATAACAATAATTTCAGAGTCTCTAAAAACTTTCAATTCTTTGACATCTAGATCTATGGATTTCTTTAACCCTTGTACTAGAGCTTCATACTCTGTAGTGTTGTTGGAACATTCGAATTCTAGTCTACAGGATAGGAAATGACATTTACCTTTATGGTCGATGAGGATGCACCCTGCTCCTGACCCTTCTTGTGATTTAGATCCCTCAAAATAGAGGGTCCAAATGGGTGAACGAAAGTCGCTCCTTTCTATTTCCTCTTTAATGTTTTGTTCTTCGATATTTTCTCCCACAAGTCTAAGCACAGAGTTTTGACAGAAGAGAGAGTCTCCCGTCGGCATTGATGATTCTTCTTGGAAAATCATTTCAGATTTTTGTGTAAATGAAACATTAGAAAAGAGAGGAGAAAAGTTCTCGAAATGGGAATCACAGGAATAATTACCCAACACAGGAAATTCCGTGGATGCAGGTTCGTTCAGGGTTTCTAGATCAGTGACCGTATGCTTAAGATATTTCTCCCTATCAATCCTGATATTGTTGTTGTATCCCTTCAGTGGTAGCCAAAGGTGTGCCCAATCTGTACTGAAATATCCATTGAGATTTTCAGACCAATCTCGGCTCAACAATAGCCCATATGCCTTTGGGATATCTACTACAATGATGTTAATCACTTGCACAAAATTAGGATGTGTCACTATCCTGATCATCACATCTTTAAGTTCTCCCATGACCTTGACTTGGGTTCTATATAATTGTATAACATGGTTATCACTTTTGAGAGGGACAATGCCTAATTTATTACAAATGGCCAAGGGCATCACGTTGGAGGATGCCCCAAAATCTACCAAGCAATTGTGAAGGTTCCTGTTGAAGACTTCAAACGTCAGGAGGAAAGGTGGAACAAAGGGATTTTCCCTCCTATCTCCCAAACAAGTGTTCACAGTTGGCTTTCTCACCAGATCGGTGGAAGACATATTTCTTTCCAGATCACTTGCCACCACTGGGTTTCCTACGGAGCTCAGAGCCTGCAACAGAAAGTCTTTCTGCTGGGGGATCCTACACATGTCCATAATAGATATGTTGGCCCTTAACTTTTTCAAATCTTAACCATGTTATAATCTATTTTGAGCAATTCCCGGGTGTGAATTCTTATAGTCTTCTTGCCAAAAGCGGAAGGCATTTTCAGGCGATTGAGAGTTGCCTTACTATTCGAGACCTGGGCGATGTCAACATCTTTCGATCCAGGCGGACCCTTACTGCGCGTCTGTGTCGCCGAGACTTCCGTGGGTCATTCCTGGGACTCAAACAGGTCACTGGAAGGCATGATCAGGTCGGGATCCCATATTAGCATGGTTGTGTCTCGTGGTTGATCAATCTCTTCCTGATCGACACTATTGATAGTTGAACTACTTGGATGTTCGATTAGGGAGACTTCATCTAGGAATCGATTGGCCATCAAATTCATGGCATGTACCCATTGGGGGAAGTTTCTTTCAAAGTGATTTTCCTGATGATACGTGCAGAAAGAATTAGACATGACATTCCCTAGATCAATATTTAAGTTGCCTGGGGAGGT
Source organism: Picea glauca (assembly GCA_000966675.3). Taxonomy (NCBI): domain Eukaryota; kingdom Viridiplantae; phylum Streptophyta; class Pinopsida; order Pinales; family Pinaceae; genus Picea; species Picea glauca. The sequence continues at coordinate 61,179 of JZKD02S1790906.1, read as the reverse complement.
TCAATTTCTTTGAATGACGGGTTTCTTTTAAAAAAAAGGCTTATAGGGCCTTTGGCCTAGGTTTCCCTCCCCTGTGCTTCTCTTCATGTCTATAATCTCATTTGATAATTTCTTAACCATGTGTTTGCAGATCCTCTATATCCCCATTACCCTTATCATGAGTTTGTTCGGCCAGTTTCCCAGACAATCTAGTTAAAAGGAGTCCTCTCCTAGGAGGGGGATGGGTCTCTCTTTTCTCTAAAGAAGTATGGCCTTCCTTACATCCTTTCATCTGGAACTCTATCGTCTTGGCTTCTTCAAAATTTTCCGCAAGGGTTTTTTTAGCGATTATTTTCACAAACATAGAAATAGAATCCGGAAGCGCATTGGCATAAACCTCGATTTACAATTCTTGAGTTGGTTTCGTCACAGGCTAGAATTTGTTTAAAATGGTAGTGAATCTTTGACCCTCTCTTTTGGGGTCATGGTGGTTGCGAAAAAATCATCCATTAGGGCTCCCGTAGTAGTTTCTTCCGCAAATTTGTCTAAAAAATATTTTTGGAACTTAGTCCAGCTAGTTATAGGTCCTACTGGAAAATTAAAATACCACATGGAAGATGAATTTTCAAATGTGTAGGGAAAAGTCTGGAAACTACGTCTTCATTTTGAACGTTCATTAACCTGATCACAAGTATGAATTTCTTGATATGATCTTCAGGTAAACCTGAAGTCTCGGGATCATACTTGGGGAGCATCTTTTCTAGGTGTCGGGGAAGATTATGTACTCATCCAGGGACGACCATGGCATCTCCAACCAACCAAGGTTGGTTGTCTTGGAGTGGTATTTCTCTTTCCTCCCCATGATCATTATTACCTTCCATATATTCAGAATCTGAGTTGAGCTCCTCTTCTTTCGAAAAATCGTTTGGCTCGGAGATATTGCCAGCTGGTGTTTCGGGTATTAGATCAACCAGTTCTTGGATTTTGATAATCGCGAAATCTATCAAGTCTTCTACGGAGTGTATGAAAAATTTTTCGGAAGTACTAACCATTGGTATGCTTTGTTGTTTTCTTCGAGGAAGGACATGAGCTAAGGACAATGTGTCGATTTGTTGGGCGTAGGCTCTAGTAATTCTCCGGAACTGATTCACTTCCTCGTGAGGAAGGGCGTAAGGTATTTTAGGGTGAAAAGGTTCTTCCTCGAGCTAAGGTGAGTTACCCGCTTCAGGAGTACTCAGTAAGTGTGGGTTGTATGTTGAATGACTAGCCATGCATGTGGAGCATTACGAATCTGTAGGTTGTTCGAAATACTATATAAATTATATACTCAACCATTCATTCTTAGGCCCTCCTTCTAGTGCCAATTCTATTGATGGGTCTTAAATCCCTTGATTCAACAGCAGGAACCAAACCCGCCACCGAGGCCCAATTAGAATCTATAGCGTTTAAGATGGAATGGTTCTCCTGATCTTGCGATCCGACCAATTTATCGATGGGCTTGATGTTTTCCTGTGGAGGCTCTTCCTTCAGTTAAGATAATTATTTTTCTGTACTTCTCTTGGGTGGGGCTAGTATGAGAGATGCAAGCCAGTATAAACCAACATGAAAAATAACATGACGAAGTTTTAACTATTGGGAAGAGGTTGAGCTTGGGATAACCTGCTGCTAAAACATGCAAACAATGATTCTATGCCAAAGGGCCTAGTACTAATACATTAACCAAATGAGCATCCAATTACTATCTGAGAAAACTAATTAACAGAAAGAAAACACATATGTAATCAAGATCACGGTAAGAAAAATAATTCATCTACCATAACATTCATCACATAAAAACACAATGATTTATCTTCATCATTAAAGCAAAGAACAACAAAACATTGCACCAACTAACTTGACAACATAATTAATTACTCTTACTCATTTACTGCATCATTCATGGAACATGATAGGAAATAATTCTTCTCCAACTCCAATCACATACAGCTGATGAAAATAGCTTGTCTTTGGTCCATAAGGACTTCTTAGTTCATAGCAGTCTCAAAATAGTTATCAACAACAAAAAAGAAAGAGTTCTTACAACAACCATCGACCCTTGACTAATTGTTCGATGTCCTTATTTATAATATAAAATTCAACCGAAATTAACAGCTAAGTACAATTTGAACCAAACAAAAATTGCCACGTGGCATTATCATCTAACAATTTATTCAACACTCCACCTGAGATGTTTCTTGAAAAGGGTGTCTCCTTTCATATTCAAACCAACTGATAAATAGTTCTTCACAAGTGTTGGCCCACAAAAATCTATGTTGTCCCATTGGATCCGCATATATCATTTTGATGTCTGCTACATGCGGCCATTACTTTGGTAGACCAAAGTTCAATTGTTGAAGAATGGTTCGGGCTCTGATCGGATGTTCTGCGAACTATTGTACTTTCCCTGGCCTTGCACTGTTTATCTTTGCGAATTCTTCGGTCCAAAGTGAGTCTTGTTCAACATTTAACTGGAACACGTCACTCAGGTTGATAAATTCATCGGGGGTGCCAAACCCGAGGAGCCCGACATCCTTCATTGCTCCGACGATTCAGTTTCGGTGTTTCTTTTAGTTCTTAAGCGAGGTCACAGGATGAGCTCTGTTCGGTAGTCGGGAGGATTTTTCCTGCAATCAAAGTAGAGCTATCTTAGTGATTAAGCAACCTACGATAATACATAAATAAATCAAAAATATTAATGCGTACCTGCATAGCTCGCTAGTCCCAGTCGTTTTAATACTTATGTGATCCTAGATGCTCCTTTGAATGACCTGTGATGACCTAGCTGAAGTCGCTGCTTCTTTTTAGTTTAAATGAATTACGTCAGCGTGCCATAGGGTGGAAAATCAAGTATGATAGATATGAGCATATAAATTTTCATAGTAATCACTTGACCTTTGGGGTCGAAAGGAGGCGTCAGAGATGGGTGTGTGTGTGTGTGCTCCCAAAAGGTCGGATACCGTAAATGGGAAGTCATTAAATGCCTCCAGAATTCATATCACCAAGTGTGTCAAACATCATTCATCAATAATGGAGGTTCGGAGGTTCAAAAAGATCGGAAGGATCATACCGCACGTTCCCTGTAACTCTGATTCGACGACATTTACACGTTCTGGATTTCATCCGTCGGGAAGTTGTGGTGTGTCGAGTTTCCAAAACATCATGTCGTGAGGCACAGGTGTTTATTGGCACACTCTGTTTCACTCCTTTGTTTCTCTATAAATTCTAGGAGATTTGTGGGGAATTCATATGACAAGCTTAAATCCTATGGAATTCTAGTCTGGCGAGTTTATTTTGGCGAAGTCCTGCGTAATAGTCTTTATCACCTGTAGATGCATGGGTCCCTATGCTGTTGCGTCATGGGGTCTCCTTCAAACATGGGGTGGGGTCTAAGAGGCAGCTGGAGCGCTAGGTCTGAGCCCTAGTGTTCTTGGGAATCTTTCTTATTGGCTTCCCGTGGCGTTACCAACCCTGGATCACTAGAAAAATTTAATCATAAAAACAAAAGGTATTCGGCTAGTGGGTAAGGGTCAAAATCGAGATCTCACTCGCGTCAAAAGCGCTAAGAAAATATTAGTCACCAAGACTGCCAATACCGGGTGGTATTGGGGTTATTGTTACAACAAGAAATTAATCATTTTGCAATCGTCGATGCTGAACTTGTTTCGGGGCTTCGACGGTTGACAGTGTCACTCTTCTTTATGCGTGGTGCTTACTGTTACACCTTTCCGCCGAAACCGACAGACTGGTCTTCCACAAGATCCTTCCTGAGGCCTATTCGTAGAAAATAAACACTTTCATCGGCGACGCCGATGAAGGTCGATGCTCAACTATTTTGACTTCTCAGACGATTTTCATAACCTTTAACTTTTACCAATGCTGAACTTCTGAAGCAAGTCGGGGAAAATTCTGGGTCACCGATTCCTTGAGTAGTTGTTAAGTCTCTTTTAGAGTTAAGATAATTCTTTGTTGTATGTTCAAGTGAACTTTAATCAATTCAAACATGAAACACATAAGATAAACGAAAGTATCAGTTTCATACCAAAGTGAAAATAGTCAAAATGTAAAATATCGGGTGGCACCCAAAAGGAAATGGTCACAAAAACTTTAGGTTGTGTTGAGTGCTCAACACATTGTTAGTTCTTTATTTGTTTGACTCCATAACCCAATAGCTAAAGTCACTAAGAATAATTTCATTGGAGAAATAAAATCTTGCATTGGTTAATGTGAAAACTCTGGATTTTGAGATTGTCTTAATTGGAATCAATTCTATGCTTAATGTGCTTGGTTGAGCCAGTAGGGCATCACCTTTGGCTAAGTGCTTCTTTTTGTTGTCATTACATTTCATTTAAAACCATTAGGGATACAAAAACCATAACAAAATTTCCTTAATTACTCACTATTCAACCATCTAAAGTTGCTAATAATTTACCCCTACAATCTATTAGGCCTAGGGCATATTTTGGGTGGATTACTTGTGATTTTGGGAAGCTGATTTCTTGGCAGAAACAACTTATTTTCTACAGCCATAAGGATGAAAATTGTCATTGCAGTACTTATTTATGACAACCTCATATTCATGCTAAAGTCTTGCTCTTTCATTCTTGAGCTAAACTAGTGTTTGCTAGCTCGTCTCTCGTTTATTTAACTAGACTTTTAGCACTTTATTTGCAGCTCTCACTATCTTTTTGTTGTTGATATATATTATTGTTTACTGCTGCAATTAGGAACAACAAGCTTAACTTGTTGGTCCACCTAACATATTACATGCATACTTGGATTTTCTTGTGTCTCGATAGGTACAATCACCCTTTGCAGGTACTCATACCTCTTGGCAACCATTGGCTACCACCAAGCATCTTTCCCAAGCCCTTCCACACTTAGTATCTTGACCTATAGGGGCTACACTTCCATCATCCCACTTTTTGTCTCATTTCCCTGTAGGGTCACCCGAGATTCCCCCCTTGAGGTGATTATTTAATCTCTAAAGTGACGAGAATACCTACCTAAGGTGACAGTGGTTAGGTGTTCTCTTAGTTGTCACCATTTTGTGGTTGGGTCGGGCTTTGCCCAATCTTCAACTTGCACAATAACATGCTTATTACAAAGTTGGTGAGGATCTAATTTGGATCAGACCTCCCCATTCGTAGGATTTTGGTCCCCAAAAGCTAGACCATTAAGGAGACGAAAACATAGGGCTTCCATTTGCCTCTCCATATCCACCATTTCATTGCTAACAAAGGTTGTTTTTTTCTTGCTTGTATACCCCTATTTCGTTGCTAGAGGAGTTATTCTCTCTCTCTCTCTCTTGATGTGCTTTGATGAAGTATGCCTTTCCACCCTTGACCGAGCGATATTTTTTTTCTCTCTTGTAGAAGGAAACATCCCTATCCCACATGTATGGGCTACCAAACATCACTCCAAAAATGTATAATGGTGCAACTTCACATTCTACTTCATTAGTTACATAGCTAGCAATAATGGAAAACTTGAGTTTTCATCTCTGAGTGATTCTCGTAACAATTTTCCCTTGCAACCATGCTAGTGAACTTGGTTGCACTAGATGATAAGTTTCTAGACCAATCTCATCAACTAATATTTCAGAAACCATATTACATTAAGAACTACTATCAAATAGAGCATTTACCTTCTATTTATTCACTTGAACTTTGATCTAGAATAGTGCATGTTTATCTCCACTCGCTTTTGGTCATTGTAATGTGGTGAAAACTATGGCTTCATCCATATCAAAGGTGCTTTCTACCACTTCTTCTTTTGTCTTAGTAGTTTCCTTTTCTTTCCCCTTGGACTTTAGCCACCGTGGATGCAATTCTGAATGAAATTTCCAACACTTTTCTTCCTTGTTCCCATCCACATCACAATGTTTGCAATGTCTATTAGGATCCATCCTCTTTTTGGCTATGGATACCATATTCTTGTATCTTTTCTTGCTGGTTTCTTCTTGGCATATATGATATTGTGCCTTAATGGAGTCCAAATCAATGTAGAGATCCTTCTTTCTAACCTCATCTATGATTTTCATGCTAAGAAGCTACAATTGTCTTTGGATATCGTTGAAAAGTCCTCCAAGGTACATCACCACCACCCTTGGATCTTCCAAATAGATACCCAACCTAATGGCTTACTTCCTAAACTTAGAAGTGTAGTCTTTCACCCCTTGTCCCTGTTCTTGATGAAGGCACTGCCACTTCATGAGTTGCTCCTCTTAGTAGCCTATGTGATAAAATTGTGATAAAATTGGAAGTACTATGCTTATGGGATTCTTTCACATCCTTGGTGCATCCACATAACTCTCCCACCAGAATAGATAATGTCTAGTCATCTTGAAATGAGCAAAGGAAATCTGTTGTGTTTCTTGGATTTGATAAAAACCAAAGTAAACTTCCTTTTGTTTCAACCAACTATTCAAGACTTCAATATTAATTTTCCCATCATACATGGGTATCTCAAGTTTCTCTTCAACTTTGAAAGGAATATGGGAAGATGAATAAAAACAATGGTTTTTACTTAAATCATTGCACATGGGCTCTTCTTGGTGTGCCTTATCTTCTTCATGTCCAGTCTTTGTTGAGTTTGCTTCCCTATATTTCTTCACCAATAGTTGCATCACCAATTCTACCAATGTAGCAATGATCTACTCCAGCATGAGAACATCTAACCTATGGGTCTACCCTATCATATTCTTCATGATGATTCCCCACCATTGGTGGTACTCCGCTTCTATATAGGCTTGGGAGTAATGCTTGTCCACTATTTTAGTACTGGTTGTACGTGTTTACCGTGTAGGCGTTCTCCGAGTCTTTCAAACTTGGTCTAATACAAGATAATATGTAAATAGTGGGACTATTTCCTATCCATTTCATCAACATAGATGACTATTGTGGAATAAGAAAAATCCTTCTTTGCAAACTTTGTTTTTGAGATGGGTGTCAAACCTAGAAACCATTCAATTCCAAAAATATGATATGTGAAAGAAATGTATACTCTGTTTTTTTTTTATGCCAGGAATGAGTTTCAATTTGGAAAACGAGGGTAGATGGAATTCCATTCTCACTCTACAAGTATGTCACTCTATCTTGATGAAAACCATTGTTTTCTTTCATCAATATTATTACAAATAAATGGAAATAGTGATTGAGCCAAAGCCAAAGCCGAACAATGTTAAAGAACCAATAAGATCTCTCTCTCTCTCTCTCTCTCTCTCTCTCTCTCTCTCTCTCTCTCAACGACTATGTATAAGACAAGCATAAAGAATGTTGTGTATAAGACAAGTGCCAAGATTGTTCTTCAGAGAGGGCATCCTCACAACCAAGTCTATCAATGCCAATACTAATGCATAAGATAAAATAGATCCCAATGGAAATGATATGTGGACTCAACGCCAATTACGACTATTTTATCATTCATTCAATGTAGGTGCTTTAGAAACCAAAGTGATTAGCTAAGGAATCGTTATAATAAATGAATATTCCAGTGAATGCCTAACAAAAGCAATGCATACAACATCTCTCCAACAATACAAAGACTAAGATAAATGAAAATGGTGTATACCAAGTGTGGGGGCAAGTGTTAAATGCTATAGAATACTCACTGTCCTCAAACGCTGTGTATACTCAACTTAGTGATTAATTCAAAGCCATGCCAAATCATATGCCTCCATATGGCTCATGGATTCACCATGAAATAAACTATGAATTGAACAAACTTGATGAAAATCGATTTACTATGGAGGAGAGGCCAACAAGGAATGGGAATTGATTTAATGAGCTTGTGTGCAATAACATGTGTTGCATTCACAAAAATCACATTAGAGCTAGATATTCATATAGAGCCA
>JZKD02S1790906.1:12707-26871 GCA_000966675.3 Picea glauca | reverse complement strand
TCTGTCCACCAAAAGATATTCCATCTTGAGCTTCCACAGCTCAAAGAGTTTCCCATTAAAATTCTCGATCTCCATCTTCGAATTGCTTGCCATTTATTTTCACTTGAAAAACAATACCGTAGATCTCCCACTGTAACAAGGCTTATCACAGTGCCGAGCTAAACCCTTGACCACAAAGGCATCCCCCTGAAGCCAATAAATATCTGATACCAAATGTAAATTCTAACCTTGTACAATGTCTACTGTAAACAGATATTCAGAAAAGAACAGAAAAGATGCAATGGCAAATACAAACATTACATAGAGATTTTTCCCCTAGAAACCCAAACCGGGAAAACCAACATATATTATATTCATTCATTGTGTTTCATTTTTTACAATACAATATACATATAGGAGCCAACGACATCCAAAAACCTAACCCAATGACCTGGATTAGTACAAAACCCTAATTCCTTATCCGGAAATAGAAAACCATCGACAAAAACCACCTAAATACATGACATGTTTTCTGAGGTAGAATTTTTTTTTCCAGGGGCGATGCCCCCGAACCCCTACGCGGGGGGCTCCACTCCCCTGCACCCCCTAAGGGGGGGCCTCGTGCCCCCCCCTCTAACCTCCCTGCACGCCCGACGCATATGCTCAGACACTACTACTCATGCAATGAGTATAACATATACCCGACACATCACTCTCTTCAGGGAGAGTGGGGTTGACCATAGATTGCATTGGTGTGGTCACTTCTTCAAATATAGGTTGAAGGGGGTGTATAGTAACGTGGGCAAGAGACGTTTCACCCTCGACAAAGGGGTGAGGTCGGGGGAAGGTTGTGGTGGTGGAGCCACCGAGACCATCAAAGGAGAAGCGGCGTGAGGAGAAACCATGGGTGTCTCAGAATCCAAAGGGTTTTTGGGTGAGCCCCATGCCTCTAGTATCCTGGTAGTCAGTGGACACAAACTAGTAAGGTGATTTCCTTCACAAGTCCTACAAAGGAAATTAGGGCTATGTATGAGATGTTTAGGCTTCTTGATGGGATTAGCCGGGGAAAAAGAGTCATCTTATGTATGATGAACAGGAGCTAGAGATGTGACACGACTATGATTCGAGGTGAAAAGGATGGTGCCCCCAACATAATTGGCAGAGGTTGGGAGTGACTTGTCAACATAATTTGTAGAAAATGTCGACCCATCGCCGTCATGACTGGCAGAGGTTGGCGATGGAGCACTAGTATGACTGAGAGTGACTGGGCTAGCGAAAGATTGTGGTATTTGATTCCAAGGTCTGGGGAAGGATTGATTCTGAAAAATTGCAAGCCATAAAGGATCCTGGTGTACTCCCTGTCCTTGCCCAAAAACATGGTAGTTTATTCCATAGTGGTCTGAAGAGGTCTGGACGAGCATCATTACTGAGGTCTGTGAAGAGACCGAGGTAGGATAAGGATTATTCAAGTGAGGATATATGTTGCCCCCTTGTGAAGGGGTTCCATAAAGAGGGTAGCCCGAACCGTAAAATTGATTCTCCCCATACGAAATGCTTGGGGGTACTTGAGGACCTATCATGGAAAAAGTGTTTAAAGGGACTGGCATGGCAGATGAAAGATACATGGGTGGGGTGTAATAAGTGGAATATGCACCCATATGAGCATTATCTCCTGAAAGAGCATATCTAACATTAGATCCATAAGGGGGAAGGTTCCATCCTCCCATGGGGACACAACTCATATCAAATGAAAAAATGGGCATGGGAGCGATAGTGCCCCCAGATCCAACGCTAGGATTCATATATGCAGACCAGTGAGAGGGTTGCACATGGGAAGGCATATCAAAATAAAGATGACTAGAGACCCAAGGTGCAGACTGAGCATTGTAATTGTGCATACCATTGTAAAAAATGGAAGGGTCCGTCCCCATGAAATGAGAAGGTGTCACGGGGTGGGTAGTGGTGAATGGAGGAGTTAAAGGAACTCCACTATCCATGATAATAAAACCAAAATCAAACTTCTAGGGCCAACTAGTAGTCAAAGAGCATGCCAAAAAATCAAACGTCCAATATGTATGCAAACGGGCTAAAGTGGCTGAGTGGCCTCCCTCGCTAAAGAAGGTATGCCTCATCCAAGAGGGACCTAAGACTCCTTGCTAAAGTTTGTAGGTAAAAAAATCAGTTATAAGGGCCCTCGTAGGCTTAACAACAGTCAGTCAGATCCCCCCAGAGAGGTAATCTTCTGTAAAGGCTGTGTGCTGTCCAACCCCTATTTGACTTAGGATACAAGCATAATAATGCCTGCAAGTAACCTATGAGATACCTAAGTCAAGCAACTAATCAACCACTATATAAATTATGCACAAGCGAACAGTTGTAAGTCCAGATTACCATATGGGCAGGGTAGCAAAGCCCGAAACCTTGAAATTACCGCCTCTCACAGAGGTATGGGCACTGGCAAGATCCCCAAATACGAATAAATCCATAGAAATATCTCTGACGCTAGGTGAGTATCCAGGGGTTATCCCTTCAACTAACTTCATGTGACCTCGTGCTTAACTCCGGTGTGAGCAGAGCCTCTTGATATTACCAATTAGACAATGGAATTCTCAACTCCCTATCTCAGACACATATGTTGATTTAATTTCCTTGGAGAAGTTTACTCACAAGATCCTATTCCAAGGCACTAAATCCTAGGCTAGTTTGTGCACCCTAAAAATAAAATTATGACTAATCAATTTTAGTTTAAAGCGTAAATTTTATTGGTCGTGGTTACTAAAAAAGGTATGGAAGTGAAACTCGTGATGTTATGACTCTGCAAGAAAATAAATATGGATATAATGCAAAGTCTATCTTTAACTTTTCAATGAATGATATGCTAATAAGAATAGTGCAGTCTTCAATTTCAACTCTGCAATTCATAAGTAAAATGCAATCTGTCACTAAATGCGCTAAGCTAATGATAAAGATTCAAAGACAAAAGTGCCAACCAATGCAAAATGTTTATATTTTGTATTTTCAATATAATAAAAATAAAATGCATGGACCGATGAGCAACTTGATATATAAATTCTACTGTGTATAAAAGAAACAACTCAATCAGAATACCAAGCAACCACGCAAACAACCTAGAGAACAAGGACAAATAAAAAATGGAAAACAAAGAGAAAGATTCCGCCTAAAAATTCAACTCCAAATAGGTTTCCTGTCATCCCAGATAATCTCAACAGACACTACAGAGACCTAAGAAGGCTCAAAAATATTCAAATCCCACCCAACAGTCACTAAACCAAGCAAAAAAGCAAGGGGAAGTGATATATGCGATTATTCAGGAGAACATAGCATATATACGCTTCTTGCAGTGAGACAACAAGCGTGTATACGCGACTGTCAAGGAAAAAAGGGCGTATATTCTTTAAAACAAGGTCAGGCAAGGGAAAAAGGTTGAAAACTCAGACCCAGAGTGAACATGACATGTCAGGCAGTGATATGACAAGAAACAAAAAGAAAAAAGAGCAATGTAAGAAGAAAAAGTACTTCAACCCTTAGAAGGAAGAAAACTTCCCCAGTATGGTCGCCATTTCTATTACAAGGGAAAAACTCTCTATGGCCGAGGGTAAACCACAACAGACAGGTATGACTGCAGGCATCAACTCAATTCTGACATATGCTATATAAACTAATGTGCAATATAAGAAAGAGGCCTACCTCGATCCAACGTTTGATGATGTTCCACCATTGAGCACTTTGACCCAAAGCTTTATACCTGCAAGAAGTTCTCGACAAACAAGAAGAGAAAGTATACAATGATAATATAAAAGGGGTTAGCACATCAGATATCATAATCCATTAATAAACATTACAAACATGCCCATGGATAATAATCATATATTTACAAGATATCAATAGGACGGGAAAGGAGTATTTCTATTAATAATTGATCACCAGAAGTGACAATGATACAGACCAAATTCCTTCCAATTGGGTCTCCACCACTTCAATCCTCCACAAAAGGCAAGATGATAGGAAAGAGGTAATGAGGTCCTCACAACAATAGGGAAAGAGATTGGGGGCTGAACACTGTATTCAGACTTGGGGGACAGAGGGATGCAGACTCAATATGAAGTAATTTATCTAGAGTAACTTTTGTCTCAAAGTTGAATACTTTCTCCTTCTTTTCCATAGGTTGAAATTGTGCTCTTATAGCCTTTAGGATGCAACTGAAGGGTCGATTCAGAACGTTTCCAGTATATGGAAGGCCAAGGATCAGAGATCTTCTGTCGTGACATGGAAACTCGGCCTCATTTTGAATTTTTTGGCACAAATCCTGATGTACATGGGCTGTAGTGGATCAACAAGTGTATACACATCTTGCATAGCAGATAGGGAGCGTATATGTGGAAAAATGTATATTTTTAGCTCTGGATTCATCAAAAGGGGATGATAAGTCTGCAAAGGGAAATGGAAAAAGGCCCTCTGTGCAAGATAGCAATGGTGAGGCAAATATTGCTATAACAACACAATGAGGACAATTTCTCCATAATATACTTAAGTTGATTAACCTTAATTAAGGTATATAATTAAATTCCTCCATGACATATATATCTAAATATATGCATATTTATTTATTTATTGGGAAAAATGATTAACTATATTCAACCACAAATTATCCTTTTATTAATTATATTATAATATAATTGTATCTAATTATATTATAATATGATTAATTTATATCAAAGGGGCACTTAGGATTATTAATATCCATTAATACCCAAGCCTCCAAACTTTGGCGAATATTCCTCATCGGGATTTTATGAACCCAAATATGCTGAATGCCAAAATTCCAAAGAGGGTTCCACTTAGGTTAAATTATAATACAATATGATATTAATTATACTACATTATGATGTAAATAAATCACATCAAACATTTATTATAATCAATCACATCAATATAACCTCGTTTAATTTAATTGTGTTTAATATTCATGCACACTTTGGAATGCATAGAGTTAGGTTCGGGCCTTCGACCCTTTTAGCTTGTTCCCTCTATCATCCCCGAACATCTGGAGTCCCGAACTCCCGAAGCTACAAAGAAGGTCCCATTCCTACCATACCTTTATGAAAATACTATTTATTATATTGTCATATAATATAATTAATTCCATGTTTATTATAATTTTGGGATATGGGAAAATAGGTTCGACCTTCGACTGTTTTTCTCTTACGCTCTATCTTCCCCAACATCCTGGAGTCACGAAGTTCCGAACTCCCGGAGCCCCGAACTCCCAAAGGGTCCACGCTTACACGTGACTTCACATTAAATATTAAATTAAAAAGGGTAAAGAGGGTTTGTTACGTGCCAATATCACAATAACTCATTTAATATATATATATATATATATATATATTACATGTTTTTGGAGATTGCGCCCAGGTTTACAAGGTCTCCAATATTTTATTAATATTTAAAATAAGGGAGAGAGAGAGAGAACTCCAAGTCAACCCCCTTCGGCTCTCCCGCACATCCTTTATACTCAATTCTCCCGGAGCCGAAGAGTCTCGAAGCTCCGAAGTGACCCCACTTGCACACATTACCATACCATTTAATATTCAATATTATAATGCAAGAAAAGATATTCGGGTCCACCCCCTTTGGCTCTCCAACACCTCCTTTATACTCAAATCTCTCGGAGCCCCAGAGTACTGAAGCCCCGAAGTGGCCCCACTTATACACATTTCCACATTATTTAATATTTAAAAGGAGATGGCTTCATTCACGTGTAACCGTTTCAATAAACCTTAATATAATATAATATATTATATTATACCCCTCTAAATTGACGCCCATGTTTTAAAATTCTCCAATAAATAATTTAATATTGGAAGGGAAGGAAAGGTGTCTGGGTCCTCACCTTCGGCTCTTCCCCACAATTCTTCATTGTTTAAATAACCCAAAGTTTTGAAGTTCCAGAGGGGACCCACTCGTATTACAACGTAATATAAATACAATGAGTAATTTTGAATTATAATATAATAAATTGAAAATAAAGGGTTTTTATATTCAATTAGGTTAATTTGATCGCAATTAACTATAATATCATATAATTGATTATATTTATTTCCTTTGCAATTCTTGTACAGGGAAAGGTAGGGTTCGGGTATCCGATGATTACAGCTCATGAGATCCATCACCCAAACATCCCGGAGCCCCGAAGTTCCGAAGACCATGAGATGTTTAAAGCGTTTGGTCATGGGTTATTCCCTGGTGTGTTTTGGCATTTAAAAATACTAATAAATTATATTCTCTTGGTCTCAGGCCATTAACGCTCCAGGAACTTTAGCCTCCATTTTCAAAATAAAACAACAACAACAACAACAACAACAACAACAACAATAATATGTATGTAGACATATATATACATATATTTCTATAACCATGCACGGTTATGTTACCTGGAGAATTTAAAGGAAAATATTTTCTCTTACAGAAAAATAAGAGAAAGGAAAAAATATAGTTTTCTAGTCTTTGTAAAATGATTTAATAAAAGTTTATATTCCAAGGAGATTTCTCCATCATGGAAATTAAAATATAATTATAATCTCTCCCTTCTCATGGGTAAATGAGTAGAATTTTATTTCCTTATAACTGTTCTTTACTACTCTTACTAAATTTAAAGAACTGGTCATAATACAAAGGTTTACCTTCTCAGTAAATTCGGTGTTTCTACCAGGATTTACTGCCCACCAAAATTTAAGGGGATTCTTCCCAAATTTAGGATATTTAACACAATTTAAACATAAATGTTTATTTATGCCCCAAATAGAATTTTGAGAACTTTTGTGCTTTAATTCATTTAGACTAATTTCATGTTTATGTCCTAATTATTTTCCCTCAATAATTATTTATAAGGACTTTTAATGTTTTTCCATATTTGGGATTATTTCCTAAAGTCCACAAAGATATGATATCCTCCAAGCTTTCTAGCATATTATTTGAGGACATACTAAAACATAATACTATTATGCAGAAAAATCACCCTCTCTTCTTTTAGATGTTTTATAGAGATTTTTAATTTCTTAGTCATCATTTCCCAAGCATACATTAAATTGTACAACACAATCAACCACAACATCCACTCCCATAAATCTTATGTTAACACATAGATAGTCAAGGGATAAGGAGTTAAATAATATGAACTTCAGCTAAGACATTCTCTTTATTTTTCTTAAATTTCTCAAGTCAATTTTGTCATAAATTAAACTTACACAACTCTTAAAACACAGTCTGTAACTTTCTCTAAACTTGACACTCCATAGATTTAGAAAACACATGCTTATCTAGGACCCATAAAATGTTGCAACTATTGACAGGCGTGCCCTTTTCCTCCCAACTGTAGGAACAACAACTCTTGGATGGATTTACCACTGACCACCCCATAGCCAGGTCATGATGCTCTGAGAGAGAGTCTCTTCCTTTTGTTCAACAACAACCAGGGACAAAGATCACTCTCCTCTTCCCACATGAATTTAGTAGATTGTTTCTCTCTCTACCAAGAAATGGGTGTTTGCATTGAGTGCTTCCTCAGTCACTCATCCTCTCCTCTTCCCATAGGAATTTAGTAGATCGTTTCTCTATCTACCAAGCAAGGGGTGTTTGCAATGAGTGCTTCCTCAGTCACTCACTCTCTCTCTCTCTCTGCGACCCCATTTATCAACTTGGTTAGAAAGCACTGCCCAACAATTCCCATACCCAGAATAAATTCATTTTTCAGTTCTCTTCAGAACCTGAGAGATGCACATGCTCCCCCTCTTCAGAAAAGGGTCACCAAACTCACTCCTCTACCCCATTCCCTCTCTACCCATGATTTTCCTTTTATTTCATGCTTTCTTTTGCAAGATTTCATGGGTCAAATCCCCCAATTCGTGGGTCAGCCTAGAATCTTGTAGATGGGTACGTTTCTTCCCATGCTTATGAGGCAAGGCAGTTCTGGTATAATACCCATTCTTATTCATAAATGTGGGAATCTGATATTTCAACTACCCACTTCCTCCATTAATCACAATTCTAGAAAATGGACAATATGGATTTTTCTTGAATTTTAAATTGGCAAGGGAAATTTCCTCATTGTTTCCTTCTCATGACATCATGACCTGTATAGGCAATCCCCCTCAACAGTTGTCCAACATTTTCCTTTTTTTACATTAGTAGCATAAATATTTACACTATCGTTTTAGCAATATATAACTATATTTACAAACTGGGGGAAATAGGGGTATTACAATGAACATTTCCAGTGCCCCTTCCATGATCAATATGCTTAGAGTATCAAGATCATAAATGGATCTAAACAATAGAATATGAGCATATCCCTTTTAGGTGCAAAAAATTCCATGAGCATGGCCATTTATTCAGAGACTATCCTCTCAATGCTCCTCCCATCTCTACAACAACAACCACTAAAAAATACAAAGATGGCTTTACCAAAGTCAATGGGAAATGACGTTAAAACCAAAAAAAGGTCACCCCCTCACCATCCAAGCCTCTGTCGACCAGTAACTCTTTTTAGATATTGAGTCAGATCCTAGACTCTCATGATCTAGAACGGGTCTCTCTTCAATCCAGTAAAGCAAATACTCATGGAAAAGCCAAGGAAATCCTAGAGCCAATACTAGAGCAGATAAATATCACTCAAAATGAAGATCCTTTAGGAGAAGACCAACTCAATGAATAAGGAGGTGTTATGGAGATAGAATTGGATGAGAAAGAACCAATAAAAATAAATCTGACGTGTTTAGAAGAATCCTATCGCAAAAAGGAACTACAATACCCCCTGGGAGAAACTTCAGAAAGTTCACAAAGTGTATCTAAACTCCACTACTGGTGCTACATCCATATTTGGTGTGTGGCTTGGAATCCATATGGATCCGTGTAGAGAACCACATAAATTGTCAAAATAAGAGAAAATACATGGAAGGAAGTCTACCCAGCAACTCATTCGAGAAGTAGGCAACTACATGGTCAATTAAGGGAAAATCCAAATGCTCACTGAGAGCTTCTTTCCCATCCCCACTCTATCTTCCTTATGAATATAGTCTCATGGAATGTTAGGGGCCTCAACGGGATGACCAAGCAATGTCAACTTAGAAAAAATATCATGGCAGAGAATCTGAACATATTAATGTTATAGGAAACAAAGTGTGCAAGTGTTGAAGCAGAGAGAATTTTTTCCATAGGATGGAAGAAAATAAAACATGTGTATAATGACTCAATATGAGCGACAGGGGGGGTTGAAATCTTATGGAACCCAACCACTGTCATTCTTGACAAATTCTACTCAACTAAATGGACCATCATGACTTCTTATCGTGCACTTGGCTCTGACAAGGGAGGAATAATCACAAATTTCTATGGTCCGCTAACACCCTTGGAGAAAGGGATTTTTCTGAACAACTTGGAAGGCTTGGGTGAGCTTGTCCAGAATTGGCATTGGATCTTCATAGATATTTTAATATCATTATTTTGTAGGAGGAAAAGTGTGGTGGTCTTCAACAACTGGGAAATGACAGCGAGGTCTTCAAAAATGTGATTGACTCCCTCAAACTTATAGATCTGGAAAGTATAAATGGTACCTATACTTGGACAAATGCGAGATCTAGCTCCCAACAAGTTTCCAACAAGCTAGATCATTTTCTCGTTTATGAAGCGTTAATATTGGACGACCTCCTCTTGGAATCCAACATTTTTCCGATGGTGGGCTCTGATCATTGGCTTATACAGTTGTGGATTTCCATTTCTAGCTACCCAAGGCGCAAACCCTTCAGGTTTGAAAAAACTTGGTTAAAGCATCCAAACTTTCAAGAGAATGTTCAAAAATGGTGGGAGGATGCAACTGTCTCTTGTGGGACCTTAATGTACCGATTTTGAAAAAAATTAAAAACTTTAAACAACATCTAAGAGAATGGAATAAGAATGTCTTTGGAAATATATTCCATGCCCAGAGGGACATAGAACAACACATTAAGGAGGTACAACAACAAATTATTTTACACGGAAACATAGAAAAACTATAGGAAAAAGAGAAATAACTTAAAAAACAGTTGGAGGAGTGATATGAGAAGGAAGAAATCCTTTGGTGGAAAAAATATAGAATATAATGGATAAATGAGGGTGAGAAGAATTCAAAATTCTTCCACCACTCCATGATCCAACGCTGGATCACCAACCCTATCAGTAGACTGGTTAATGATCAAGGGTATCAAATAATGGATCATGAGGGTATTGAATAAGAACTTGTCAACTTCTACAAGGATCTTCTCACAGAGCCTTTCCCTGACAGATCCATCACCATTGGAAAAATCACTCAACACATTCCTTCCTTGATTTTGGCGGAACAAACACAGCTCTACTCAGACCTGTACCGATGGAGGAGGTGGACCAAACAATCAAGGAGCTTCTAACAGGGAAATCCCGAGGGCCAAACAAATTTACCACATATGTTTTCCGTCATTGTTGGCACATTGTATGGGAAGAAGTATGGAAACCGATTGAGGATTCTCACAAATCACTTAGGGTTCTTATGGATCTTAATTCCACCTTCCTTGCTCTTGTCCCCAAATAGGAGTAGGTTACTCACCTAAAGCAATTCCAACGAATTGCTCTCTACAACGTCATCTACAAATTGATCACTAAGGTAATGACTCTCAGGATTAAACCTCTTCTCCCCTTTATCATCTCTTAATAACAATCAGGATATGTAGAAGGGAAAGATATCTTAGATATTGTTATCCTCTCTCATGAGTAACACACTCTCTGAAATCTTCGCACAGCCCTGACATGATAATTAAATAGATTTATCTAAAGATTTTAATAAGCTCAACTGGAAATGCATGTGGTCCCTCCTTCTTGCTTTTGGTTTAGTGAAAACTGGGTCAACTAGGTCCTTAAACTCACCTCTACAACCTTATTCTCCATATTAGTCAATGGGGTCTCATCCAAAACCTTCTCCCCATCCAAACGTATTCATCAAGGAGACCCTCTTTCACCCTTCCTTTTTATCATTATGGAAGAAGGTTTAAGCCGATATGTCAAGGATTCCATTGCCCTCCATGGATTTTCCTTGCATGGTATCCATCCTCCTATTTCCCATAGCCAATTTGTGGATGACACCATAATGATGTGGAATCCTTGTTGAGCCTCCTTTTTTTCACCTCCAATAAACTTATCTTGCCCATATCCTGACCAATTTTTCCTAATACCTATGCACTTTCTGTCTATTTTCCTCAACAAACATGTCCTTTAACCATTATTGTGTACCTATGGGGTAACTGATGTTTAATCATAATTTATGGTGATTTATTAATAATTGTTAGTTTTAAACCTGTGAAGTAAAGAAATGCATATAGATTCTTAAGAAAAACAAAAATTAATCTATGGCTCATACACATACTACACAAAGATTTATACCGGAAACCCTTAACCGGGAGAAAACCTTTCAACGCTTCATTGTATTAATTTCACCATTCAMCATACAATATATATACAATGTTTTTAGGTATTCTGTAGATACCAAAACCCTAATCCCTTAATCCGAGATTAATTTAGAAAACTGTAAAAATATTTTTCAGGTAGCACTGCGTGTAACCAAGGGGGCCCCCAGGGGTCCCAGGGGGGGCGTAGCACTACGCGTAACCAAAAATATACCTATCCCCCCCCTGGGACCCACCTAGGAACACACACGACACAAAGATCACTACTAGGGAGGGATTGTCAGATGCACTTGTCGAATCTGACGCGCCCACACACACAGATGCAAAGAATATAACACATACCCAACAATAATTAGGATTGAATATTTGATGTTTAAGAAATTTCTAATCACTTTGGATGGTTCAAGTAGACTTCATGACAATAGTAATGTTACTCATATCGTCTGGTACTCATTTTTGAGATCGTCCGATACCCGTTGCTGATATCGTCTGGTACCTGCTGCTGATATCGTTTGGTACTGATTGATACGCTCGTCCGGTACAGACTTGTATGACTATGTGCATCCGGTACCAATTTTTATGCTCGTTCGGTACCGAATTGTATGATTGTGTGCATCTGGTACCAAGTTATGCAGCTGTGCATGCCCAATACTTGTTCTGAATTTCCAGGCTTGGCTGTTGGAACGAGATTGCAGAAGGATTATAGAATGCAAAATCAAATCCAACCTAGACAATTGTAATATCTCAATATTTCACGTATACCAGTGCAACAATATTATATCTCCAATGCAAGTAGATTAGTGATTGATCATTTGGGTTAATGGAATATCTTGTGTAAGATCTAGGTTTTGTTACTTCTCTAGGGGTGTAATCCCTTTTACTACCTAGTGCAAACAAAACCTAGCAAGGTAAATCTACAATAGTGTAAGCCCTTTTACTCCTTTAGAAACCTTTGCAAAATGTCTTATTCAATGAAAATAATGATAAATCTTGGTGGAGGGTGTATGCTCTTATACTCCTCCAAGGGTTTAGACCAAAATAAAATTGAAACAAGAATAAATAACACAATATGTAGAAAATTCCTTACAAATTTCAAGAGATAGCAAGAAAAACCCTTCTTTACCAAGAATATTCCACCACAATAGCAAAGAGACAAGAAAAAAGAGATAAAACCTTAGTTTCTTCCTCCAATATACAAGTAAAGTATCCACATAGCACACGAGAGAGAGATAAAGTGATTTTCCCAAATAGGGAAAAAATATCATCTAAGAGTATGTAATCCTCAAGTGAGTTGAGTTATCAAATGAAAATGAAAAGACCTTTATTTATACAAGGTCTCATAAAACCAATTTTTCCACTTTTCAAACTTCAATCACAAATTAGTGAGGTCTACCTCCTTTGGTTATCCTTTTACAACTTAAATTTAAAAATTACATGAAATAAACCCTTAGTAAGGGTGAATTTATGCCTTAAAGGGTGACACTAGGCCTCCAAGAGAGACACTTTTCCTTAGGATGAATATTGTAGGGCCTCCAAAGGCCATGTGTCACCTCACCATGTG
Source organism: Picea glauca (assembly GCA_000966675.3). Taxonomy (NCBI): domain Eukaryota; kingdom Viridiplantae; phylum Streptophyta; class Pinopsida; order Pinales; family Pinaceae; genus Picea; species Picea glauca. The sequence goes on along the minus strand of JZKD02S1790906.1, from coordinate 13,842 downwards.
CTAAAGTGACAAGAAATCCATCTCTCTCCATCAAACAAAGCCACATCACCATCAAACCATCAAACCTCCATAAACATCCTAAGCCCATGTGACATCTAGGGCCTAGAAGATGACTCCCTATGCCTCTAAATGCCAATGTTGGGGTGAGAGGGCCTTAAATATGATCATATCATGGTCTCCAAGTGCCTCCAAAGGAAACATTCATCCACCCATGTGTCGAATGAGAGGGGGTGCATCATCCAACCTGTGGGATTCATGCCCCTATGAAGGTCCAAGTAACCTTGTGCCTCTATGAAAATACTTTCACCTAGAAAATACTTGTAAAGTCAAACAAATCCACCCTCCAAGGGTCCACAAGTCACAAGTTTCATGCCAGTAATCCATATCTAATACAATAACCACCCAAACATGTGCATCAAATCCCCCCTTTTCAAAATAAACAAATTCTCAAAGAGTGAGTAGGACGAGACGTCATGATAGGAGTACTTTTACAGCATACAACAGGTCAGAGGTGGACCGTGTTAGACAAATAGTTGAGACTTGGTGCGTGATGGTGAGCATCATAGACCAGGTGATGATAGATGAGCACAGAGGGCTTCTGACAGTGATTAGCTTCACACAGGAGCAATTAGAGGAGATTGGAAGTGATAAACTTCTAAGCTTGCCATGGGACCCAGGAGTCCGTTTTGTTAGCACGATGCTCATGTTGACCCAGGTTGCACTAGAGAGCCACACACTCCACCTTGGTTTGGTTGGGAGTGGGTCTGCAGGTACTTGTCCTATGGGGCGAGACCCTTCCTTTCACGTGATCATCATGGTAGGGCATGGAGATGTTTGGATAGGTACTTCTTTTACATAGATTCCTTTACAGATACAGTTTCTGGACTGCAGGTCCGATGGTCACAGGTGTTTCAGCTTGAGGACCCAGGAGACGAGGATTCAGGATGTATGCAGGGGGCTGACAGTAATGATCAGAGTAGTGCAGTGTCAGCATGAGGATCATTGACAGAGGTTAGCATTGGACCCAGGGATTGCAGGATTGAGCAGTTCATTGACCGACAGGGGAGAGTGGACCATTGCAGGGGAAAGTTATTCTAACTTTCCATTGATCTTCAGTGTCGAGAGGAGCGCATCA
>JZKD02S1790906.1:0-12697 GCA_000966675.3 Picea glauca | reverse complement strand
TAATACAACTTCTTTGAAGTTTGACGAAGTGGTCTCATCCTTGTTGTTGGAGGAGATGAGATGAAAGAATATGGAAGGACATAGCAAGGACGCATTATTTGCAAGAAGATGTTCCCAGGAAAGAAATAGATCTAATTTCTAAAGTGGTACATCTAAGTCTAAGGGTAGATCTAAATCTCCTGGAAAGTTTTTAAGGGTATGTTGGAGGTGTGGAAAAGAAGGGCACTACAAGAAGCAGTATAGATCCAAAGTTGAGAAAAAGAAGGTGTTAGCGATAATTCTTGTCTTGGGATCGAGAACATTCGGGTCTGCAAGTTTCACGAGAAGCGCCCGAGCGTAGCATGGGAAAATCTCGTTTTCTTGGCTTCCAATCAAGTGAGCGGGCAAAGTATGTCGACAACGGCCAGGATCCATGTATACAGCAGATCAGTGATCGGCAGGTAATTGCGGTTGGCAGAGTTGCGCCAGGATTAGTGCAATGGATAGCGCTTATATATCACCAAAAGGATCTCAACCGTCCATCAAAGAGAGTACGTGGTGCACAATGGGGTTTCATCGCCTCCTCACCCCTCGCAAATTTGAAGAAGAAGGACTAGCTACTCCCAGCCACGAATCGCGAAGTGTCGAAGGCATCCAAGGCCCGGGCCCACAGTATTTCCGAGAAGATCGTAGTCATCCATCCAGAAGGACGCGTGGTGTGCAATTAGGCTCCTCACCTTTTTCGCCCATCGCGACTTCAAGACATAAGGATCACAATCCTCCCAGCCGCGAGTTGCGAAGCACCGAAAGCGAAGGAGCTGGGGCCCGCACCATCCACAAAGCATTTTCAGTCGTTCATTCAAAGGGGACACCTGGAAACAAGTTGATTCGTCTCGGCATTTCGCCCGTCCCGACTCCAACGTGCAAAAGGAAACTCCATTGTGTTCCGATGCACGAGATGTCGGGAGAGTCCCGAACCCAGGCCTACAAAGATATCGGGTAAGCTCTAAGTTGTCAAATCTCAGAAGGATGCGTGGTGCTAGATTAAGCCTTCTCAGCATATCGCTCATCGCAATTCCAATCAGCGAAGGTTAGTCCTTGCATATTCGCGAACGCCGAAAGCATATGGTCACTGCCCACGGTCACTTTAGGAAAGGAAGGATCTGCATAAAGAAGGTCGAAGGCACCGAGTTCAGTTGCAGAGAAGATCATCGCAGCCTCCAGGTTCCATCGGATCCAATCTCCTTACTGTTCTCGCTTGGAATAAATGACGGTAGGTGCGGTGGTTGAGACTTCCACTCATTCATTAAGTGAGGGAATGGAGGTTCTGGCTAGCCGTCTGCCCAAGGAGGTCTTGTGTATCAATTTTCCTAGAGAATCCATGTCGAAGTCCTCGACTCAATAGAAAATCCTACGCACGCTAGCCCAACACTTAATGGCTCAGCTAATCTCTGTGCAGGAGCCATGCGTAGTTAAGATGGTGCTTAAAAGAAGATATCAGTACGAGTTTGACTGAAATGAAGTGACACCAAGCCTTGGGGGACCGAGCACGCCTCTGTGAGGCAATTTTCTCTGAGTATATAAACTCAGTCTTTGTAATTTGTAAAGGATCGATGGTTGAGCAGAGATCCCGACTGTAATGTTTTAACAACTATTATGGTTTTCAGCTTATGTATCTGTATATGAGATTTCTTGATTTATGACAGACAGTTCCTCTTACTCCATCTTATTTTTGTCTCATGCTAAGAGGGTTCATGATTGACTGAGTCATGCGAATTGTTGCATTTCTGTTATGATAAATGATTTATCGTGGAATTATTGCATTCTCTGGTTTTCTATGTTTAAGTGCAAGACGATCTTGTGTTTAGATGCCTTCTTCTACAATCTGTTAGGAACCTGTTGTTTCTAATGGACCTCTGCACTCTTCTCATATAAGTCTCCCGCCTGTTCACCCTTTACCACAGCTCACTGTCTGAAATTTATGAAAGACCTCACTTGCTCGCGCATACCTGGTCTGGTTTCAGAAGTTGGAACACTATTGTTTCGAGTTTCCTTCCATTTGATCACCCATCTATAAACAAATGTGACATAAAACTGATGGGCATCGGGCTCTGTTCCTGATTAGCAATCTAGGAGTGACTTCCATCGCCAACATTTCTGGCGTCGTTGCCGGGGACGAAGTTGAAAATTTTCCCCAAGTTTGAACGACAACGATCAACTGATTCTGAAGGTGCATCAGATATCAAAATTATCAAGATTGTTGATGTGCACCTGGCGACTCCATTGTGGGGACTCCATTGTGACGACTCCACTGTGGTGAACTTTCCACATCCATTGTGGCTTTCAGAGGCAGACACACGCGGTCCAATCCTCAGCTACCTCTAGCTACACCCGGACTTGATCAGAAGGTAGTTCGCGGGAAAGGAAAGGCCTCAGAAGGAGAAGCTGCCACCGAAACAGGTAATGCACAGTCTCCTTTTGTAGAAGCTCCATTTTCTCTGCCTCAGTTTCCTGGCAGACTGTCTTCTAAATTTTCCTGAATTTCGGGAGTGTTCCTGCTGAGTTTTCCCCTCCTGGTCTGGGATTGGAGGGAGAAATCCTTGTCACTCCCCTCTCCTCTGAAGTTGTACCTTGGCGTAGACCTAGGAATGTAGAAGTTTTCCCGACTCCTGTACAAGGAGGAGAACCTACTAACTCGAGCTCATTATCTTTCTCCTTGAATCCTCTCTTGTTTCCCGCTCCACTCCGGGACTCATTCCCAGTAGCCCCTTCGCGAACTCCTTCTCCTCCGAGTTCTCCTCCACCTAATATTCCTATGGCTGGTGCTAATCCCCCTCTGAATAGGATGGACTCCATAGTTGTTGCTAGGTATGCTCCCCTGATCTTACCTAATCCCACGAATCCTTTCCCTGTTGGAGATTACTTGAAATATATGCCCAAGTTCACCGGGGAAGGGGACATAACTGCAGAAGAGCACATGGCTGCTTTCTACAGTTATGCTGATAACTTGAACATTGGAGATGAAGATGTCTGGATGGGGGTTTTTGTCCAGAGCCTAGATGGTGAGGTAAGGAAATGGTTTAGAGGGTTAGCTCTCGGATCTATTGCTGGAATTGACGCCCTGGATAATGCTTTCCTAAGACAGTGGGGAGATAAGAAGGATTTCATGTATTACATGACAGAGTTTGGGTCATTGAAGAGAAAAGAGGGAGAGTTTGTTCCCGAATTCTCCAAGAGATTTAATAAAATGTATAATAGGATCCCAGATGAAATAAAACCCTCATAAGCCTCTGCAATGATCTCTTACTCCAGTGCTTTTGATCCTGATTTCTGCTTACTGTTGAGGGAGAGAAGAGATGTTACGCTGGCCCTCATGCAGGATGCTTCCGTGGAGGTAGAATCTAACATATTGGTTTTCAACCGACTCAGAAGTGCAGGTGATAGAAACACGTCCAAGAGCAGGCTTGAAGCCTCATCATCCAGTTCCCCTCCCCTGCCCCAGCAGACAGATGAGACTGCTAGAGCAATAAAATCGCCCATGTATAGAAATCCTCAGAACACTGATAATAGAGGTTTCAGGAGACCTAATAACAATGGACCACAAGCCTTCCCAAGGGAACAAAGGGAAAAGGACAGGGAGGATCAAAGGATTCAAGCCCCTCTCCAAAATAACCTGGTTACTCATGAGGGGGGAGAGGAGATAGACGAGTTCGACCCCGAAATTCACAGTGTTGAGGAAGCGCCTCCTTTTCCCCATTTGACTCAGTCTGCATATGAGAAATCCCTAATGAACATTCAAATCCATGAGCTAGGTAAAGGAGAAAGGACCGGCCACACCTCTAACAGATACAATCTCAGGTCGAAAAGGAAAGAAGGAGAATTTGACAGCCCAGACCAGCCCCTCATAGCAGAAAGACCTACTAAAGTTGCAGCAGCCGCTACTAAAGATAAAAGAGCTCAGAATTCTTGGCCAACAGTCAAAGAACCCGTCACCGAGGTAAGGGAAGCTCCTAAGCCCATTCCATCCTTTAATTTTGAGCATGAAATTCAGAAAATCAGGATCCCCACCCCCCTCTCAGAGCTAGTAAAAAATGAAGATTTTAAAAGATCCCTCTCCAAGCTGCTACAATCCGAGTCTCCCCAGCCTCCCCTTGACTCAGTAAACCTTCAAGATGAGAAGCTATCCATCATCTTAGGCCCCATGGTACAAGATAGAGATGACTCATCCCCCCCCTTTTACACATCCCTGAACATACATGATAAAGTACTGCATAACTGCCTCATGGATTCAGGAGCCTCCCATAACCTTATGCCAAAGATAGTCATGGAATAATTGGGACTGGAGGTGACAAGAACTTATCATGATTTGTATTCTTTTGATTCAAGGAGAGTGCAGTGTTTAGAAGACATCAAAGACCTGGTGGTTTCCCTGTTTCAGTTGCCCATGAAAAGTGTGGTCATGGATATTGTGGTAGCCGACGTTCCCCCCCAAATTCGGTATGCTGTTGTCTAGATCATGGATCAAAAAACTGGGAGGGACACTACAGATGGATCTCACATGTGCCACCGTTCTGGTCTTCGGAGGGGAACAAAGGAGACTATACAGAGAAGCCCAACTGGCCTATATTGTTAGCGATGAAGTAGACCCTACCAATCACCCCATCTTTGCACTTGACACCGACTTAGGGTCTAGTTTACTACAGCTTACCGATGCCCCTGAAAGTTCTTTACTAATCAGAAAACACCCCAGCCCTGATCACCTGATTTCCCCCCAAAGCTCTTCTGTGTGGAAGATGTTTTTTGACGGAGCCTCTTCTAGCGAAGGAGCTGGAGCTGGAGTGGTTTTCATATCACCTTGTCAAGAAGTCATATCCCTGTCATACAAGCTATAGTTCGAAGTCACCAATAATGTGGCAGAGTATGAAGCTCTTTCTTGGGGTATGAGGGCCGCAAAGGAAATGGGAATCGAAGAGATAGAAATATTCGGGGATGTTGAGTTGATTATTCAGTAGGTAAAGAAAGCTTATCGGGCCAATAATCCCCGGCTCAGAAATTATCGGAACGAAGTATGGGATCTTATTGATAATTTCTTCTTGGATTTTAACATTTCTTTCATTCCGAGGGGAGAAAATGCTTTGGCCGATTCTTTAGCTGTCTCAACCAGTTTGCTCAAGTTTCCTCTGCCTCCTGGGATAAAAAGCGATGTTGACATCAAATACAGGCCCTCTGTACTGGACAATGTCAAGCATTGGAAGGTGTTCGAAGATGATCCGGAAATTGAAAGGTTTCTACAAGCTGTGGACGAATTTTCTACTTTGCACATTGACCAGGATCCCGATCTGGAAAGTGACCCTTGTCCTGAGGGGTTGTTAAAAAAGATCGCTAATCACTAGATCATTCAGCTGCCCAGCAATCATATTCTGAGAGGACTTGTCCCTTTAGAAAGATTGTTCGATGGAAATGATGTTCCACTAAAGGGCAGGGTCTCAAATGAAGATGTTGATACAACTGAATGCAACATTGGCACGCAGGAAGAGCCCAAGTTTGTTAAATTATCAAGCAGCCTGAACAACGAGCAGAGGGTCGAGTACACGGAGTTGCTGAGAGAGTTTGCCGATGTGTTTGCATGGATGTATGAAGATCTCAAGACCTATGAAACATCTGTCATTGAGCACAAGATCCCACTAAAGGAAGAGGCTAAACCATTTAGACAGAAGCTGAGATAGATAAATCCCATGTTGCTACCCGTCATGGAGAAAGAAGTGAAGAAGTTGTTAGATGCCCGAATTATTGTCCCCTTGAGATATTCCAAGTGGGTGGCCAACTTGGTCCCAATAAGGAAGAAAAGCAAAGAAATCAGGCTTTGTGTCGATTTCAGAAACCTGAACAGGAGCTCAAAGAAAGACAATTACCCCCTACCTAAGATGGAACATATATTGCAGAGGGTAACCGATGCATCCAGGATATCCATGATCGATGGGTTTTCAGGCTATAATCAGATATCAGTCATGCCCGAGGACAGGGAGAAGACAACCTTCACCACTCCTTGGGGCACATTCATGTATGCCAAAATGCCATTCGGGTTGATGAATGCAGGAGCAACATTCCAGCGGGCTATGGACATGGCATTCATCGGGGAGAAGGACCAGTTTGTGGTAATCTTTCTGGATGATATCACAGTCTTCTCCAGGTTAGACAAGGAGCACCGCTGTCATCTAAAGAGAGTCTTTTTGAAGTGTCAAAGGTTTGGCTTGTCCCTGAACCCCACGAAGTCCTTGTTTGCTATGCAGGAAGGGAAGTTATTGGGACATATAGTATCGGTAGAGGGAGTGAGGATTGATCCTAGCAGAGTGGAGGCGATTCAAACCCTGTCACTTCCAAGGTCTAAAAAAGAGGTCCAGGCATTTCTAGGAAAGATTAACTTCCTAAGGAGATTTGTCTCAAATTTTTCTGAGCTAGAAAAGCACATCACGGCCATGCTAAGGAAGGGAAATGAAGTGAGATGGACCGCCGAGCGCCAGGCATCTTTCAACCTAATAAAGAAAGAATTGACTGAGGCGCCTATGCTAATCAGTCCTGATTATTCCAAGGATTTCCTGATTTTTTATTTTGCTTCCTGTGATACAGTAGCGGCGGTCTTACTGCAGAGAAATGAATAAGGGCCTGAGCAGCCCATCGCCTTCTTCAGTAGGGCATTAAGAGATGCAGAGAACAGGTATGAAATCATGGAGAAACAGGCCTACACCTTAGTGAAATATCTTAAAGCTTTCAGAGTCTATGTCTTGCATTCAAAAGTAACAGCATACGTTCCTTCAGCTTCCGTGAAGGACATCCTTGTACAGCCCGACATAGATGGGAAAAGAGGCCGATGGATCGCAAAAATGATGGAATTTGATTTAGAGATAAATCCCACCAAGTTGGTTAAGGGACAAGGTTTGGCCAAGTTGTTGGATGAATCTAATTGCAAAGTCTTAGGGATTAGCTTCATCAATGAGCAAGCTGAGTCATCCAACAAGAATTTTCAGGAGGCCTTTTCTCTAGCAACATGCTCTTGGTACAAGGATATCTTGTACTTTCTGTAAGAATTGAAGCCCCCCGATGGAATGGGAAAAAGAAAAGCAAGGGACCTAAAGCTCAAGGCAGTCAGGTATCGCCTCATTGACCAAATATTGTACTGGAGAGATCCTCTAGGGGTGTTTCTGAGATGCCTGGACCCACAGGAGGCCCAGAAGGTTATGTTTGATTTTCATAGCGGCCTTTGTGGAGGTCATCATTTCTGGAAAACCACGGCTCACAAAATACTCTGAGTTGGTTATTACTGGCCCACTTTATTCCCCGATGTTTACAGGGAGATCCGAGCTTGCATCAAATGCCATAATTTCTCAGGAAGACAACAGCTCAAATCGCTGCCATTAAAACCCATAATAGCTTCGGCACCTTTTCAGTAGTGGGGGTTGGACTTCATCGAAGAGATTCATCCTCCCTCAAGTGGTCGGCACAGATGGATCCTGACTGCAACTGATTATTTTACCAAGTGGATAGAAGTTGTCCCCACCAGAAGCGCATCACACAAAGTAATTATCAGCTTCCTGGAGGATATCATAGCCCGATTTGGTTGTCCCAGCAGAATCATCACTGATAATGCTACTTCTTTCACATCCGAGCCTTTAATTAAGTTTTGTGAGCAGTTCCAGATCTCGCTAATTCACTCCACCCCCTACTATCCCCAGGGCAATGGTTTAGCAGAATCCTCTAATAAAAGCCGGATAAAGATGATCAAAAGACTGTTAGAGGATAAAAAAATAGCCTGGGATTCAAAGTTGAAATTTGCTCTGTGGGTCGATCGTGTCACCACGAAGAAGTCTCTGGGCACTTCGCCATTTCAGCTAGTCTATGGAGCAGAGGCGGTTTTCCCTACTTAGCTCTCCTTACCGGTGGCGAAGTTATTTCAGGAATAAAAGGGAGAGCCAGATCATATGATCAGAAGAATTCACCAGATAGTAGAAGCGCAGCAGATCAGAGAACAAGTGAGGGATGTAGCTTACAGTCATCAGTAGAAGATCAAACGGGCTTTTGACAGAAAGGTCAGGAAAAAGGAGTTCGAGATCGGGGACTTGGTATTTAAGTGGGACGCACCCAGACAGGAAAAAGGCAAGCACAGCAAGTTCGACGCCCTCTGGATCGGCCCCTTTAAAATCTCTGAGATTTTCTCCAACAACACATATGGGTTGCAGGATCTGGAGGGTGAAGAGGTTCTCAACAGCCCAGTCAATGGGCATTTTCTAAAAAAGTGTTTTATTTGAGCCTTAAGCGGCTCCTCTGTTTGTAAATATTCTCTTGTTTTCTTGTTTTATTTCCTTTTCATGTTTTTCGGCTTAATAAGTGACTCCATAGCCCAATAGCAAGGCACTGAAGYTGCAGAAGGAGTTCTTAGAGCATSGCAGGGACGACTCTATCCCCCATGGAGCCTAATGTTAGCAATAATTCTTGTCTTGGGATCGAGAACATTCGGGTCTGCAAGTTTCACGAGAAGCACCCGAGCGTAGCATGGGAAAATCTCGTTTTCTCGGCTTCCAATCAAGCGAGCGTGCAAAGTATGTAGACAACGGCCAGGATCCATGTATAGAGCAGATCAACGATCAGTGGGTAATTGCAGTTGGCAGAGTTGCGCCAGGATTAGCGCAATGGATAGCGCTTATATATCACCAAAAGGATCTCAACCGTCCATCAAAGAGAGTACGTGGTGCACAATGGGGTTTCATCGCCTCCTCGCCCCTCGCAACTTTGAAGCAGAAGGACTAGCTCCTCCCAGCCGCGAATCACGAAGTGTCGAAGGCATCCAGGGCCCGGGCCCACAGTATTGCCGAGAAGATCTTAGCCGTCCATCCAGAAGGATGCGTGGTGCACAATTAGGCTCCTCGCCTTTTTCGCCCATCGTGACTTCAAGACATAAGGATCACCCTCCTCCCAGCCGTGAGTTGTGAAGCACTAAAAGTGAAGGAGATGGGGCCCGCACCATCCACAAAGCATTTTCAGTCGTTCATCCAAAGGGGACACCTGGAAACAAGTTGAGTCATCTCGGTGTTTCGCTCGTCGCGACTCCAAGGTGAAAAAGGCAACTTCGTTGTGTTCTGATGCACGAGATGCCGGGAGAGTCCCGGACCCGAGCCTACAAAGGTATCAGGTAAGCTCTAAGTCGGCAGATCTCATAAGGATGCGTGGTGCCAAATTAATCCTTCTCGGTATATCGCTCATCGCAATTCCAATCAGCGAAGGTTAGTCCTTGCATATTCGCGAACACCGAAAGCATATGGTCACCGCCCACGGTCACTTTAGGAAAGGAAGGAGCTGCATAAAGAAGGCTGGAGGCGTTGAGTTCTTTTGCAGAGAAGATCATCGCAGCCTCCAGGTGCCATCAGATCCGATCTCCTTACTGTTCTCGCCTGGAATAAATGACGGTAGGTGCGGTGGTTGAGACTTCCACTCATTCATTAAGTGAGGGAATGGAGGTTATGGCTAGCCATCTACCTGAGGAGATCCTGTGTATTGATTTTCCCAAAAAAGCCATGTCGAAGTCCTCGACTCAACAGAAAATCCTGTGCACGCTAGCCCAACACTTAATGGCTCAGCTAATCTGCATGCAGGAGCCATGCATAGTTAATATGGCGCTTAAAAGAAGATATCAGTATGATTTTGACTGAAATGAAGTGACACCAAGCCTTGGGTGACTGAGCACACCTCTGTGAGGCAATTTTCTCTGAGTATATAAAATCAGTCTTTGTAATTTGTAAAGGATCGATGGTTGAGCAGAGCTCCCGACTGTAATGTTTTAACAGCTATTTTGGTTTTCAGCTTATGTATCTGTATATGAGATTTCTTGATTTATGACAAACAGTTCCTCTTACTCCATCTTATTTTCATCTCATGATAAGAGGGTTCGTGATTGACTGAGTCGTTCGAATTGTTACATTTCTGTTATGATAAATGATTTATCGTGGCATTATTGCATTCTCTAGTTTTCTATGTTTAAGTGCAAGATGATCTTGTGTTTGGATGCCTTCTTCTACAATATGTTAGGAACCTGTTGTTTCTAATGGACCTCTACGCTCTTCTCATATAAGTCTCCTGCCTGTTCACCCTTTACCACAGCTCACTGTCTGAAAGTTACGCAAGACCTCACTTGCTCGCACATACCTAGTCTAGTTTCAGAAGTTGGAACACTACTGTTTCGAGTTTCCTTCCATTTGATCACCCATCTATAAACAAACGTGACATAAAACTGATGGGTGTCGGGCTCTGCTCCTGATTAGCAATCCAGGAGTGACTTCTGTCGCCAATAGAAGGGATCTAAAGAATCTTCTTCTACAGAATAAAATACCTCCAAGGAAGAAGGAGGGGATGTGTACTTGGCCTCTTCAAGAACACATGCAGATCATGAGGCATGGTTGATTGACTCTGGTGCATCCTTTCACATGAATCCCCACAGGGAGTGGTTCTGAAAATATGAAAAGTATGATGGAGGTAATGTTTTCTTAGGTAATGATTCGACAACCAGAATCATAGGAAGAGGAAGGGTCAAGTTGAGACTCATANGTGAAGCACTAAAAGTGAAGGAGATGGGGCCCGCACCATCCACAAAGCATTTTCAGTCGTTCATCCAAAGGGGACACCTGGAAACAAGTTGAGTCATCTCGGTGTTTCGCTCGTCGCGACTCCAAGGTGAAAAAGGCAACTTCGTTGTGTTCTGATGCACGAGATGCCGGGAGAGTCCCGGACCCGAGCCTACAAAGGTATCAGGTAAGCTCTAAGTCGGCAGATCTCATAAGGATGCGTGGTGCCAAATTAATCCTTCTCGGTATATCGCTCATCGCAATTCCAATCAGCGAAGGTTAGTCCTTGCATATTCGCGAACACCGAAAGCATATGGTCACCGCCCACGGTCACTTTAGGAAAGGAAGGAGCTGCATAAAGAAGGCTGGAGGCGTTGAGTTCTTTTGCAGAGAAGATCATCGCAGCCTCCAGGTGCCATCAGATCCGATCTCCTTACTGTTCTCGCCTGGAATAAATGACGGTAGGTGCGGTGGTTGAGACTTCCACTCATTCATTAAGTGAGGGAATGGAGGTTATGGCTAGCCATCTACCTGAGGAGATCCTGTGTATTGATTTTCCCAAAAAAGCCATGTCGAAGTCCTCGACTCAACAGAAAATCCTGTGCACGCTAGCCCAACACTTAATGGCTCAGCTAATCTGCATGCAGGAGCCATGCATAGTTAATATGGCGCTTAAAAGAAGATATCAGTATGATTTTGACTGAAATGAAGTGACACCAAGCCTTGGGTGACTGAGCACACCTCTGTGAGGCAATTTTCTCTGAGTATATAAAATCAGTCTTTGTAATTTGTAAAGGATCGATGGTTGAGCAGAGCTCCCGACTGTAATGTTTTAACAGCTATTTTGGTTTTCAGCTTATGTATCTGTATATGAGATTTCTTGATTTATGACAAACAGTTCCTCTTACTCCATCTTATTTTCATCTCATGATAAGAGGGTTCGTGATTGACTGAGTCGTTCGAATTGTTACATTTCTGTTATGATAAATGATTTATCGTGGCATTATTGCATTCTCTAGTTTTCTATGTTTAAGTGCAAGATGATCTTGTGTTTGGATGCCTTCTTCTACAATATGTTAGGAACCTGTTGTTTCTAATGGACCTCTACGCTCTTCTCATATAAGTCTCCTGCCTGTTCACCCTTTACCACAGCTCACTGTCTGAAAGTTACGCAAGACCTCACTTGCTCGCGCATACCTAGTCTAGTTTCAGAAGTTGGAACACTACTGTTTCGAGTTTCCTTCCATTTGATCACCCATCTATAAACAAACGTGACATAAAACTGATGGGTGTTGGGCTCTGCTCCTGATTAGCAATCTAGGAGTGACTTCTGTCGCCAATAGAAGGGATCTAAAGAATCTTCTTCTACAGAAGAAAAGACCTCCAAGGAAGAAGGAAGGGATGTGTACTTGGCCTCTTCAAGAACACATGAAGATCATGAGGCATGGTTGATTGACTCTGGTGCATCCTTTCACATGACTCCCCACAGGGAGTGGTTCTGAAAATATGAAAAGTATGATGGAGGTAATGTTTTCTTAGGTAATGATTCGACAACCAGAATCATAGGAAGAGGAAGGGTCAAGTTGAGACTCATANATGGAAGGATTAGAACACTGTTTGATTTTCTACACATCCCAGGTATGGCCAGCAAGTTGATTTATGTAAGAAAAATGGAAGATGCAGGGGTAAAAAAAAAAATTGAAAAGGGAACTTGCAGGATAGTTCGAGGAGCATTGTTGTTGATGAAGGGAGTTCGGTTTGGAACTCTATATAAGCTGCTAGGAATAACTATTAGTGATGGGTGTAATAGCTCCATTTTTCCTGATATTGGAGTTGAAGAAGAAAGAACTCCTACAGTCTATGGAGAAAAGGTTATGTTGTGGCATCAAAGACTGGGGCATATCAGAGAGAAGGGTCTTCGACTACTACACTGTAAAGGTATGGTTGAAGGTATGTCTAACTGCTCTCTGGATTTTGATTTCTGTGAACATTTTCTATATGGGAAGCAGAATCGGGTAAGATTCCCCTCTGGTGCAACGAGGGCAGAAGGAATTTTACAACTAGTTCATAGTGATGTTTTTGGACCTGTGTCGGTCCCATCATTGGGA
>JZKD02S1790895.1:86323-100914 GCA_000966675.3 Picea glauca | reverse complement strand
GAGTTGTTTGATCATTGCCCCATTTTTCTTCAGTTTGATTTAGGGGACAAGAAACCAACTTCTCCGTTTAAATTTAATCATGAATGGCTCTCAGATGATGATTTCAGGTAGTTGGTAGTTGATAATTAGTTGTCCTTCGATAATGGAAGTCCTCTCACAACTAGTGAGCAGTTTGCATCCTCTCTCAAAATAGTTTTCTCTCACAGAGAAGCTCTGACACTCAAATATCTTGAACAACAGAATAGAAAAATGTGGGTCTAAGCTGGTCCATTATTGCTGCCTTTTTATTTTGGTAGTAGTGGGTCTAAGCTGGTCCATTATTGCTGCTAAAAGGAAAGGGAATATTGCAGGCATTTAGGCTGGAGGGTTGGAATTTGTCTCCCACCTTTTTGTGGAAGATGTTTTGCTATTTTCACATGGTTCCAAGCAGGAAGCAAAGGCTCGGGGCTGAAATACCTTGGTTTTATCCTAAAGCCCTTGGGATATGGATTTCAGGACTAGAACTGGTTGATCAGCAAGATTGAATGTCGAATTCACTTTTAGCGTCTTTAGTGGATATCTCACGGTGGCCATTTAACACTTGCCAAAGTAGTTTTTAGAGGCAATTATTGTTTATTGACTGCTCCTAGCTTATTGTTTATTGGGCTCTTGATAAGATTTACAGACTGTGCTTTGGCTTCTTGTGGAGAGGTAACTAGGACAAAATTGGATTTCATTTAGACTGATGAGAGCTTCTTTCCAAACCCAAAGGCGATGGAGGTTGGGATTTAAAACATCTTAATTTCTTTAGCAAAGCCCTGGTCGCCAAGAGTCTCTGGAACCTAATTTCCAAAGGTCTATGGCAAAGGGCGGCCACTCAAAAATATATCACTTGTTGATTGGATTAGAACGTCTGTAAAAAGTCTCTCCCGTGTATCCATTCATTGGAAAGCTTTGATTTTGGCCTTCCCTTTGGTTGGGTTTTTTCTTGCCTGGAAGGTTGGGAATGGATTGCAGGTCCACATTGGCAATGATGCTATTATGGGCTGTGATTGTAGGGTGTTTCTGTTGATGGAATTGGTTCTTTATGTTCACATTCTTGGTTATTATACTCTCAACTGTAATTCAGAAAGAGACAACAATGACCTCACAATTTTATGTAAAGTTTTCTGGGATTTTCTATTAAAGTAGACTGCATTTTATTTTATTGAGCGAAATGCCCTACAGCTCTGTCAGGGGGTTTGACGTCATCTGTTAACGTGATGAGTGGATTTTCTTTTTATATATTTGCAGTTCAGAATGGACTACCATAAACTTCTGCTGCAGAATTACTTGGAGCAACCGTTTTAGAAGTTTTGCGAAACCTGCATAACATAACATATGATATCTCCAACAATTAAAAAAACACGCACTATGCAACTTAGATTCGATCACACTTGTACATTTAATGTTTTGTTTTCAAAAGTAATTGAGTTTAAACCGTTTATATATATATATATATATGAAATATCAAAAAAAAAATAGTTCCTTGTTCAAGAAGTTGAAGTGGGCATTCTCCATGGTTGGAATTTCAAAACGAAATAGTCCATTAAATTTGATCGTTTTGATAATTCCATTATCTGTTTTGATGGTTCAAAGAGATTTTTAACTAACCCATCAGACATGACCAAGAAAACCATATATACATTACAGCAATGCATGACTACGCCTGCTGCTAGATTGCATCTTACGGAGTTCATTGTAATCACTCATTTCCTGGTAAACGACCTGTGGAACATAATGTTGTCCAGCAAATGAAAGACCAGCACAGCAGAAGAATAGTATCCATCTCCAAGCAACAATCGTCCAGCAAATGAAAGACCAGCACAGCAGAAGAATAGTATCCATCTCCAAGCAACAATCGTCCAGCAAATGAAAGACCAGCACAGCAGAAGAATAGTATCCATCTCCAAGCAACAATCATTGGGCTATTGATCATCATTCAAAAGACTTATAGCCAAAGCAATTGTAGAGGTGGAAATTTTAACTTGAATCAAAACATATATCATCCAAAAAACTTATAAACCAAAGCAATTGTAAGGATGGAACATTCACACTTATAAACCAAAGCAATTGTAAGGATGGAACATTCACACTTCAAGTACACATCCATAACAACAGGCATTAAATATATATTATATCCAAATCAAAAAGTCACAACACATCACCAAAACTTAGTCAGTCATAAAAGCAAAGCATTCCTAATGATTAATTTCAAAATATACAAATTCATATTTTTCCCTTATGAAAAGGAAATCCCATCTCCCAAGGAGAATATTACAATACCCCTCACTCCTCAAGAGGTTGAGGATCAACTCACAATCCAATGTAGAGTTGTTCAAATAGGTACCTTGTGCCTACCAAACACTTAAGATAGTGTTATTGGTTAAATTATGTACAATGGCTATACAAATTTCATTATATTATTAGGACAATGTGTATATGTGATGCAGAAGCATCTCTCCATGTCAGTAGCCAGCCAGCCAACCACGTCAGCGCGCATGCATTCAAATGTTAAAAGGGAGGCGCAGCCTCATTTGAATTTGAATTGAATGTAATTAAATGACTTAGGCTGGTGAGCCGGGAAAAGCCGTGCCTTTGTGCAGGCATTAGATAAGATCGGCCTTTATTGTAGATCGACTGAGATCTAGTTCTGGATAGTAGACTAGACAGCCATTGATTGTAATTTTATAGAGTAGGTGAACCTGGAGGAATGAACCCTCAGGTAAAAAGAGATTTTCATATCTCATTTAGGAGGGTCGGATAGAGTAGAAGAGAGCCAGAGAGAGCTCAGGAACACCATTGTAAAGATACAGGCATTTTGTCATTTGTTAATATAAAACAGAGCAGTCTTTCCTGCATATTCTGTGTATATGGATGTCTGTATGGGTTCCTAATATATGCTGTAAATGTATGATTGTTGATGCATTTTGTAGGGGTTGTGTTTGATTTTAGGGTTGAAGGTCTTTGAGGCTTCATACCAGGAGGGTATGACAGAACGTTGAGGTTCCGAGAGCCGTGCATCGAGGATGCACTTATGAACTCTGAGGAGTCAGACAAAGACGTGCTGAGGCACAGAACTGAGATCAACAACTCAGGGAGAAGAAGACCTGTGAGGTTACTGAACACCTCAGGAAGCAAGGCTGTGTATCTGAGACACAGTTGCAGACAGAATCACTGAGGATTCTATGGGAGCTCTGCCGGGTGGGCATTGAGCGAAGTGCATGAGTGCACAAGGAGAACGGAACTGTTGAACGTTCTGGGGAAGAGGAGACACTCCGCCAAGAGGGCGTCGAGATATTGTGCAGACAACACAGGAGAAGAGGACTCTTTTGAGTTCCGTGGTTGAAGGGAGAATCCATTGGAGGATCTCCATTGGGTTACTGAATACCCAAGGAACTCAGCCAGGAGATTGTTTGAGCAAGGGACCAGGAAGGTCTTTGTATTCTCCATCTGTGGGAGGAGAAAAGAGGATGAAATCCCCTAAGGGGTCTGAGTGTTCGTAGAAGCTCAGGACAGATAGCGCGGTGAGCGCGAGGACTTCACAGTGGTGCAGAAGTCAAAGGGAATCCTTTGAGGATACAAAGAAAGAAAATCTCGGGAGGAGCAGGCGGTTTCATACGCGCAGCGAGACTCAAGGGAGGAGCCCGCAGAGGAAGGAAGCAAAGGTCGAGGCCTTTGGAACCTTGGAAATCTACCCAAGGCAGGAAGAAAATGCGTGCATGCTCAGGAGGGAGTAGCACCAGCCACGAGATCGATAGGAGAACAGACCTGGACCGTTGAAGATTCACGTCCAAAAGAAGCGCAGAAGGAACTGATAGGAGAGGAGGACCGATAGTTGTCGAATCCCACCTAAAAACCCCGATAGTCGTTAGATCGGGAAAGTTGCGCAGAGTTTAAGCAGTCGGAGGAGCCACATTGGCCATTGGATCAGCCAAGAGAATCTGGACCGTGGATTCGTGTCGAGGAGGTAGCATAGGAAAGGCACAGAGGGGAACAAATCTGGGTCGTCATATCTGGAACAGATACCCGACAGTCGTCGGATCTGTGGAAACTGCACGAAGTTTAGCTATCGGGACATCCAGGGGCCGAAATAGCGAGTTGATCTAGACCGTTCATTGGGGAATGGACAGCTGTCGCGAGATCACCCACATCGGGGATTCGGGCATCGTGAGTTGGAAGAGGAAGAAGAAGTTGTTCAAAGCCGCGAGGTGCGAGGAAACGAGGCAGCGAACCAGCAAAAAGAACCTAGACCATCCGTTGGCAGAGGTACACGTGGCGGAGATCCAGTGCCATCGGCGTTTGGGGCGCATCGGGAAATCGACATTCCCGTGGATAAGGTATCGAGAAAAATCCCAAGTGAAAACCCCGAGATGATCGGAGCCATCCGTTCAGGAGGGACAGGTGTCGGGAATCGGACGAAAGTCGCAGATCGGGATATCGGAGATCCCGGGCACATAGGTTTCGTGTAGATTGGAATTGCGATACGCAATTTTCCGATAAGGCATTGGAGCGTGGGGCCACACATGAGTTGACGAGCGGACAGGTGGCACCTCACCTGTCGGGACCTCGGGAGCAGAAGAGCAGAGATTTGGCACCAAAGGGTCGCGAAGGCGCGAGGACACGATCCTGCGAGAGGACATCGGAATCATCCGTCTGTAAGGACAGGTGTCAAAGGATTAGACGCCGTCGGCTTTTTGTCTATCGAGATATCGAGGATCCTGTGGACATGGTGTTCGGGCACTTTGAAATCGCGAATCCCGAAACCCCGATGGGGCGGGGATAAGGTTGTGGTCACGGTGTGGTGGTCGCATGGACCATGGTATAGCCTGGAAGGGCTAGAGTTGAGAAAGAAGGCGCGTAAGAATTCAGCGAATCTTGAATCCCGTGGATAGGCGCATTATGGTATCGGAAACCTCGAAGTCCCGATAGGGTATAAGGCTGAGGTCACGAGGACTAGTCACGTGGACCAGGGGCTGAACCAGCAGGGCTAGCGCCTAAGGTACGTCGGAAAATCGGTAATTGGGGATAACTACGGTTAAGTGCCTAAGGCCATGCGGGTAAAGAAAGGACCTGTGGATCTAGGTCATGTTTGACAGGGATTCCACTAGGAATCTAAAGAGCCAATTCGGCTCAGAAGAGAAGGGAATAGAGTGATCCTGTGGACGAGGGACGTAGGTGACGTCGCTTGTCATCAAGTGGTATCAGAGCGAGATATCTCGTTTGTATATTTTAGGCGAGGAGGAAAATGAGGAACTGAAGCACTCTGATACACATTTGAGTAGTATCAGAGCGAGATTCTGTTTTTATTTTGCAAACAGAGGAGCAGGGAAGAAGACAGAGTTGCTGAGGACTCTATAAGGACTTGTTTGCAGGTAGGCAGCAGTCCGTAGATGGTCAAGGATTGTAGGATGAAGCTGGAACACTCGGGGATGCAGAGTGACAACAGGTTTGCCAGGAAGGCAGACAGGAACAACAACATGGCTACTGAAGGCCATAAGCATGCTGAAAGGAAGAGCTCAAAGTTGATGAGCGCAGCAGAAATGGATGAAGAACTCGCTGACATAAAGCGAGAGATGGAAGAGCTCGAACTGAGAATGCGGCAGAGTAAAAAGCCGAGATGGGTATATGAATGGCCCATGAAGATGCAAAAGGTGAATTGGCCAGTTAGGGAGCTGATGGCTAGAAGACAGCGCAGGCTGTTGAGGAGATGGCTGAGGTATGCTGAAAACTTCAGACCCATAGAAGATGAGGAGATGGTTTACATCTTTGAACCAGAGGTTGGAGACATTCTCGGTGAGGAGAATGATCAGAGATCGCTGAGGGATCTCATAGACTGCCAGGAGGGCAGGGGAGAGCTTCCATATTGTCGGATGGGCAAGGGAACAAGGAATGATTTGGGATCGTCTGAGGATCTTAAGCACTACCAGGTGGGCAGAGAAGTAGAAGAAATTCAAAATTGCCAAGAGGGAAACAAGTTGAGATCAGTTGAGGGTCTTACAGACTGTGAGGAGGACAGCGAAGGAATTTCACATTGCCAGGAGGGCAATGATAAGAGATCGCTGAGGGATCTCAAAGACTGCCAGGAGGGCAGCGGAAGCGTATTGAACTACCAAGAGGGCAGAGATGAGAATGCGAGGCCATCTGAAGGTCTCATAAGCTCGATGGAGAGTTCAATTCAACAAGAGTTGCTGATGAAAATGGGATCGATTGATCTCAAAATCTGCCAGGGAAGCAGCGGAAGCGTCCCATATTGCCAGTTGGGCAGGGATGAACAAATGAATTTGGATCAGCCAGAGGAGCTGACAGAGCAGATGAGGCTGTCTGAGGGTCTCGAAAATTCAAAGGTGAATATGGATCAGCAGATGCAACTGACAGAGGAAGAAGACCAGAATGATATTCTGATGATTGGAGGAATTGAAATATTCCTGCCATCTGCCCAGGAGGAGGCAGAAATTGGTGGTGCAGATGGTGTAGCAGCAGAACAGTCGACGGAGACTGTCAAGGATGAATTGGTGCAGATGGTGAACACTGCCCAAGAGGATGAAGAGAATGAACGTTCTGAGGCACAACTCAATGATTTCGGCCAAGGAGCTGAAAGGGAAGAAGTTGTAGCACTGAAGCTGACAGCGGGAGAAGTGGACGAAAATAATGAACATTCAGAAGAATGGCTTGGTATTTTAAACCAAGTAACTGAAAGGACTGTAACGATAGAGGTTGCAGCGGAAGCCGAAAAAGAGAAAGAGCATTATGGGGAATGGCTCAAAGACTTTAGCCAAGAGGTTGAGGTAGCTGTAGCGTTGGAGCGGACAGCCAAAGAAGATGAAGAAAAGGAAGATGATCATTCTGAGGAATGGCTCAGCATTTTCAGCCATGAAGCTGAAGAAAAGGAAGATGAGCATTCTGAGGAATGGCTCAGCATTTTCAGCCATGAAGCTGAAGAAAAGGAAGATGAGCATTCTGAGGAATGGCTCAGCATTTTCAGCCATGAAGCTGAAAACAATGCAACAGGGGAGGTTGCAGAAGCAGAGGAGGAAGAGGCAGACAACAATTTCTTTGCTGATCTGTGGAATTAGATAGAAGCCCTGGAATAAAGGGTGAACATGCAGGGCACGCACATCCAACAGGTGAAGTTGGAAATGGATGAAGGAGGTGTTAG
Source organism: Picea glauca (assembly GCA_000966675.3). Classification (NCBI taxonomy): domain Eukaryota; kingdom Viridiplantae; phylum Streptophyta; class Pinopsida; order Pinales; family Pinaceae; genus Picea; species Picea glauca. The sequence continues at coordinate 93,737 of JZKD02S1790895.1, read as the reverse complement.
CGATTTTTCTTGTCTCGGGATTAGGTGTACCCAGGTTTGCAGTTTACATGGGAAGCACCTGAGCAATTCCCAAGAGAATCCCATTTTGTAGTAGCAAGTCAAGCAAGCGAGCGGGCGAAGTTTTGTCTTCAGCAGTCGAGAACCATCCTCAAAACAAATCGACGGTCAGAATCTTACAGAGGAGATTGACAAAATCCCGTCGGCTGTTAGATCTCTAGAAGTTGCGCCGAGGTTAACCCCTAGTGTGCAGAGGAGGACAATCGGGGTTTTCGAAGACAAGAAACTCTTACATGTAGGAATCGTGATCCGTGATTTCCCGACTGGATCAGAACCGTCTGTCAGTAGGGACACGTGTCGAGAGATCCCGTAGAGTCCGGGATCGGGGAACTGAAAGTCCCGTGCACATGACAACGGGAATCGTGATATCCGGATATGCGATTTCCCGATGGAATTAAGGACCATAGTGTGGGACAGGTGTCAGAAGATCAATCCTTGTAGGGAGACAACACCAAGTGGCATCGGCATATCGCGAGCTCGGAGGTTCATGATTTGGCGCTGCAAAGATTTGCGTCCAGAGTTGCAAGCTCACGAGAAGCGATATCTCGACAACCGCCGGTTAGCATGTGGGACTGCAAGTGGAAGACAGGTAGCAGGTTTTTGCGACGGGGGACGGACCGTTGACATGTCAACGACCATGAGCCATTGGGTTTCGGGGGATCGCGAGTCCGGAGGATGCGTGTTCGTTGACATCGCAAACCACGAAACTCCAATGGAGAGTATGGTTGAGGGCATATGGTGATGGTCACTTGGACCAGGGCCTAGTCAGAAGGCTAGCACAGAAGGCACATCGACAATCGAAGAATTGCGAGTCCCGGGGACTTGTGTATCGAGACATAAAAAACCCCGAAACCCCGACAGAGGTTCGACTCAGGTCATATAAGAGGTGGTCGCATGGATCATAGTATAGTCAGGAAGGCTAACCCGTACACGCGCTCATCGGAGAATCGGTGATCGGGAGTTCAAAGGGTCAAGAACTCTTGACAACGGGGAACGCGAAACCTCGAAACCCGATACAGAGTTGGGAAAGGGTCTCGGTGAAGTTCAGGAGATCGTGAGGAAAGGAAAAGAGACCTGTGGACTAGGTCGGGATTTCACTCAGGGATCCAAAGAGTCGCTTCGGCTCAACATAAAAGGAGAAAGAGGGTGGGTGAAGCCTCGCGTCACCCATTTATTACAGAGTATGGAGGACCCGGCTGAAATTGACCCAGGAAAGTCTCTTGTACCGGTTCTCTCCAGGAAAGCCACGTCGAGCCTCCAACTCACCAGGGAAGCCTGCACACGCCAGTTCAATATTCAAAGGGCTCAACTACCCCTTGGCGCGAGCCATGCTGAATTAAAGAGGTGCACGACAGGGGAGCAGAGGGCAGATTTGATTGAGGCAGACCGACAACCCATTCTGATAGAGAAGCTCCTCAACGATAAGCATTGAATTCACGATATGATCGCGCCTGGAGGGCCAGAGTTAGTCCCAAGTATATGTAGGCATTTTTGCCATTTTTGTAAGCATCCATGGTAGAGCATAGCTCCCCCCTGTAATGTTTAACATACATTCTAGTTTTGTTGGATATGCATCTGTATATGAGATATCTTGTTATATGACATACATTTTTCCTTTTCCATCTATGTTTTCGTCAAATACCATAGGGTTCATGATCGAATGCTTCACATGAATTAGTACAGTTGTGTTATGACAAATGATTTGTTGTTGCATTACTCTCTTCGCTGGTTTCCTGCATTTGGGTGTAAGAAGATCTTGCCTTCAGATGTTTTCTCTCACAGTCTGTTAGAAACCTGTTGTTTATGACAGACTTTCACTTCCCTCTTATATAATCCTCCGTCTGCTCACCCTTTACTACGACTCACTGTCTGGAGTTTATAAAGACCTCACTCACTCATGTATGCCTAGCCTAGTTTGGAGTTGGATGATATCATTTTGAGTTGGCTTCCATTCGGTCACCCCATCTATAAACAAATTGTGACATAAGACGGATGGGCATCGGGCTCTGCTCCTGATAGCAATCTGGGAGTGACTTTCGTCGCCAACATTTCTGGCGCCGTTGCCGGGGACGAAATTGAAAATTTTCCCTGCGCAGAACGACAATGATCAGTTGATTCTGAAGGTGCATCAGATATCATAACTATTGAGATTGCTACTGTGCACCTGGCGACTCCACTGTGGCGACTCCACCGGGGAGAACCTACTCTATTAATTGTGGCTTTCAGAGGCAGACATATGTGGTCTCATCCACTGCTGCCTCTAGCTACACCTGAAACAGATCTGGAGGCAGTGCTCAGAAAGGGAAAGGCCCCTGAAGAAGGAGCTTCTATCACTGAACCAAGTAAGCCATTAGCTCTTTCTGTAGAAACTCCATTTTCTTCTCCTCGACTTCCCAATAGGCTTGTCTCTGCAGTTTCCCGTTTCCTAAATTTTGGGAGTGTTCCTGTTGATTTTTCCTCTCCTAGTCTGGTACCGGAGGGACGAGACCTTGTCACTCCCATCTCCCCTGAAACAGCACCTTGGCGTTGGGTCGGGACTATAGAAGATCTCCCCGCTCCTATCTTTACTACTCCTGCACAAGGAGGAGCAACTGCTAATTTAAGCTCATTAGCTTCCTCCTTGAATCCTCCCTTGTTTCCCACTCCGCTTCGGGACTCATTCCCAATAGCCCCTTCATGAACTCCTTCTCCTTCGAGTTCTCCTCTACCTAATATTCCTATGGCTGGTGCTAATCCCCCTATGACCAGGATGGAGGATATTATAGCTTCTAGGTATTCCCCCATTGTGTTACCTCAGCCCCTCAATGCTCTTCCGACAGATGGTTACCTCAAGCAGCTGCCTAAGTTTACAGGAGAAGGGGACATAACTACAGAAGAACACCTAGAAGCCTTTTACAGTTTTACAGATGATAATGTCATCATGCATGCAGACGTATGGATGAGGATCTTTGTCCATAGTCTCCAAGGAGAGGCTAGAAAGTGGTTTAAGGCCTTGCCTCCTGGATCTATTGACGGGATCGAAGCACTAGACAATACCTTTTTGAGACAATGGGGAGATAAAAAGGATTTCATGTATTACATGACAGAGTTTGGGTCGTTGAAGAGAAAGGAAGGAGAGTCTATCTCCGACTTCTCCAAGAGATTTAATAAAATGTACAACAGAATCCTTGCTGAGATAAAACCCTCCGAAGCTTCTGCAAAGATCACTTACTCCAGTGCCTTTGATCCTGAATTCTTCCTACTGCTAAAGGAGAGAAGAGCTGCTACGCTAGCCCTCATGTAGGATGTGGTCGTGGAGGTGGAATCTAACATATTGGCTATCAAGCGACTCGGGAATGCAGGTGATAGAAGTACATCCAAGAGCAGGCCTGAAGCTCCCTCATCCAGTTCCTCTCCCCTTCCCCAACAAACAGATGAGACTGCTAAAGCAATAAAATCGCTTGCTTCCAAGATGGAAAGGTGGGAGTTAGAAAGGAAGCCCATGTACATAAATCCTCAGAGCACTGATAATAGAGGTTTCAGGAGACCTAATAACAATGGACCACAAGCCTTCCCAAGGGAACATAGGGAAAAGGACAGAGAGGATCAAAGGATTCAAACCCCTCTCCAAAATAACCTGGTCACTCATGAGGAAGGAGAGGAGATAGGCGAATTCGACCCTGAAATTCACAGTGTTGAGGAAGCTCCTCCTTTTCCCCATTTGACTCAGTCCGCATATGAGAAATATTTGATGAACATTCAAATTCATGAGCTAGGTAAAGGAGAAAGGGCCAGCCACACCTCTAACATATACAATCTTAGGTCGAAAGGGAAAGAAGGAGAATTTGACAGCCCTGTCCAGCCCCTCATAGCAGAAAGACCTACTAAAGCTGCAACAACCGCTACTAAAGATAAAAGAACTCAGGGTGATTTACTAGCAACCAGAGAGCCTGCCACTGAGGTAAGGGAAGCTCCTAAACCCATTCCATCCTTTAATTTTGAACATGAAATTCAGAAAATCAGGATCCCCGTTCCCCTCTCAGAGCTAGTAAAAAATGAAGACTTTAAAAGATCCCTCTCCAAGCTTCTACAATCCGAGTCTCCCCAGCCTCCCTCTGACTCAGTAAACCTCCAAGATGAAAAGCCATTCGTCGTCTTAGGCCCCATGGTAGAAGACAAAGATGACTCATCTGCCCCCTTCTACACATCCCTGAACATACATGATAAAGTACTGCATAACTGCCTCATGGATTCAGGAGCCTCCCATAACCTTATGCCCAAGGTAGTCATGGAAGAATTGGGACTGGAGGTGACAAGAACTTATCATGATTTATATTCTTTCGATTCAAGGAGAGTGCAGTGTTTAGGAGTCATCAAAGACCTGGTGGTTTCCTTGTTTCAGTTGCCCATGAAAAGTGTGGTCATGGATATTGTGGTAGCCGACGTTCCCCCCAAATTCGGTATGCTGTTGTCTAGATCGTGGATCAAAAAGCTTGGAGGGACACTACAGATGGATCTTACATATGCTACCATTCTGGTCTTCGGAGGGGAACAAAGGAGATTATACAAAGAAGCCCAGCTGGCCTATATTGTCAGTGATGAAGCAAACCCGACCAATCACCCCATCTTTGCACTTGACACCGACTTGGTGTCTAGTTTACTGCAGTTTACCGATGCCCCTGAAAGCTCTTTACTAATCAGAAAACACCCTAGCCCTGATCACCCAATTTCCCCCCAAAGCTCCTCTGTGTGGAAGATGTTTTTTGACGGAGCTTCTTCTAGTGAAGGAGCTGGCGTTGGAGTGGTTTTCATATCACCCTGTCAAGAAGTCATATCCCTATCATATAAGCTGGAATTCGAAGTCACTAACAACGTGGAAGAATATGAAGCTCTTGTTTTGGGTATGAGGGCCGCAAAGGAAATGGGAATTGCAGAGATAACAATATTCGGAGATGCTGAGTTGATTATTCAACAGATAAGGAATGCTTATCGTGCCCATAATTCCCGGCTCAGGAATTATCGAAATGAAGTATGGGACCTTATTGATAATTTCTTTTTGGCTTTTAACATTTCTTTCATCCCGAGGGGAGAAAATACTTTGGCCGACTCTTTAGCTATCTCAGCCAGTTTGCTTAAATTTCCTCGGCCGCCTAGGATAAAAAATGATGTTGATATAAGGTATATGCTTTCGGTGCCGGACAATGTCAAGCATTGGAAGGTGTTTGAAGATGATTCTGAACTTGAAAGGTTTCTCCAATCAGTGGATGAATTTTCTGCGTTGCATATTGACCAAGATCCTGATTTGGAAGGCAACTCTCGTTCTGAGGAGTTTTTAAATAAAATCGCTAATCATCAGATCATTCAGCTGCCCAGTAATCACATTCCGGGGGACTAGTCCCTTTAGAAAGACTGTTCGACGGGAATGATGTTCCAGTAAAGGGAAGGATTTCAAATGAAGATACCGAGACAACCGAATGCAACATTGGTTCACAGGAGAAGGCCAGGTTTGTCAAATTGTCAAGCAGTTTGACCAGGGAACAAAAGGCCAAATATACTAAGCTGCTAAAGGAGTTCGCTGATGTGTTTGCATGGACGTATGAAGACCTCAAGACCTATGACACATCTGTCATTGAGCACAAGATCCCACTAAAGGAAGAGGCTAAACCATTCAGACAGAAGTTGAGACAGATAAATCCCATGTTGCTACCTGTCATGGAGAAAGAAGTGAAGAAATTGTTAGATGCCCAAATTATCGTCCCCTTGAGATATTTTGAGTGGGTGGCCAATTTGGTCCCAGTAAGAAAGAAGAGTGGAGAAATCAGACTCTGTGTTGATTTCAGGAATCTCAACAGAAGCTCAAAGAAAGACAATTACTCCCTGCCTAATATGGAACATATATTGCAGAGGGTAATTGGGGCCTCCAGGATATCCATGATCGATGGGTTTTCTGGCTATAATCAGATATCGGTCATGCCTGAGGACAGGGAAAAGATAGCCTTCACCACTCCTTGGGGTACATTCATGTATGCCAAAATGCCTTTCAGATTGATTAACACAGGAGCAACATTTCAGCGAGCTATGGATATAGCGTTCATAGGGGAGAAGGACCAGTTTGTGGTAATCTATCTGAATGATATCACAGTCTTCTCCAAGACAGACAAGGAGCATTGCTACCACTTGAAAAAGGTCTTCATGAAGTGTCAGAGGTATGGCTTATCCTTAAACCCCAAGAAATCATTGTTTGCTATGAAGGAGGGGAAGCTGTTAGGACATATAGTATCGGCAACAGGGGTGATAATTGATCCCAGCAGGGTGGAGGCAATTCAAGACTTGTCACTTCCCAGGTCTAAAAAAGAGGTTCAGGCCTTTTTGGGGAAAATTAATTTTCTAAGGAGGTTTGTCTTGAATTTTGCCGAGCTAGTGAAACACATCACGACCATGCTCAGGAAGGGAAGCGAAGTGAAATGGACCGCTGAACCCAGGGAATCTTTTGAGAATATTAAAAAGGCATTGACTGAGGCACTTGTGCTTATCAGTCCTGACTATTCCAAAGAGTTCTTGATCTTCTCCTTTGCTTCTTTTGATACAGTGGCGACGGTCTTATTGCAGAAAAATGAGGAAGGGCATGAGCATCCCATCGCCTTCTTCAGCAGGGCATTAAGAGACGCAGAACTCCGGTAATTGATCATGGAAAAGAAGTCTTATGCATTGGTGAAAGATCTCAAAGCTTTCAGAGTCTATGTCTTGCACTCAAAGATCATTGCATATGTCCCCACAGCCTCTGTGAAGGACATTCTTATACAACATGACATGGATGGGAAAAGAGGTAAGTGGATCGCCAAGATTCTATAATTTGATCTAGAAATTAAGCCCACCAAGTTGATAAAGGGACATGGTTTAGCCAAATTTCTAGCTGAATCCAATTGCGAAGCCTTAGGGATTAGTTTCATCAATGAGAAAGCTGAGTCATCCAACAGAAATTTTCAGGATGCCTTATCGCTGGCAGAATGTGCCTGGTATCGTGACATTCTGTATTTTCTGCAGGAGTTGAGGCTCCCCGATGGAATGGGAAAAAGTGAAGCAAGGGCTCTAAAGCTCAAAGCAGTCAGGTATTGCCTCATTGATCAAGCCTTATACTGGAAAGACTCTCTAGGAGTATTTCTGAGATGCTTGGGCCCGCAGGAGGCCCAGAAGGTTACGTTTGATTTTCATCGCGGCCTTTGTGGAGGCCATCATTTCTGGAAGACCACAGCTCACAAGATCTTCCGAGTTGGGAATTACTGGCCCACTTTATTCCTAGATGTTTGCAGAGAGATCAGAGCTTGCACCAAATGTCAAAAGTTCTCAGGTAAGCAACAACTCGCATCGCTGCCATTGA
>JZKD02S1790895.1:45227-86313 GCA_000966675.3 Picea glauca | reverse complement strand
AAACTCCATTTTCTTCTCCTCGGCTTCCCAACAGGCCTCTCTCTGCAGTTTCCCATTTCCTAAATTTTGGGAGTGTTCCTGTTGAGTTTTCCTCTCCTGGTCTGGTACCGGAGGGACGAAACCTTGTCACTCCCATCTCCCCTGAAACTGTACCTTGGCGTTGGGCCGGGACCATAGAAGATCTCCCTGCTCCTATCTTTACTACTCCTGCACAAGGAGGAGCACCTGCTAACTTAAGCTCGTTAGCTTCCTCCTTGAATCCGCTTTTGTTTCCCACTCCACTTCGAGACTCATTTCCCATAGCCCCTTCGTGAACTCCTTCTCCTCCAAGTTCTCTGCCACCTAACATTCCTATGGCCGGTGCTAACCCCCCTATGACCAGAATGGAAGCTATTATAGCCGCTAGGTATGCTCCCCTTGTGTTACCTCAGCCCCTCAATGCCCTCGCGGCAGACGGTTACCTCAAGCAACTACCCAAGTTCACGGGTGAGGGGGACGTAACTGCAGATGAACACTTAGAAGAATTCTACAGTTTCGCAGATGATAATGTCATCATGCATGCAGATGTATGGATGAGGATTTTTGTCCATAGCCTCCAAGGCGAGGCTAGAAAATGGTTCAAGGCCCTGCCTCCAGGATCCATTGATGGGATTGAAGCATTAGACAATGCCTTTTTGAGACAATTTGGAGATAAAAAGGATTTCATGTATTACATGACGGAGTTTGGGTCATTGAAGAGAAAGGAAGGAGAGTCTGTCTCCGACTTCTCCAAGAGATTTAATAAAATGTACAATAGAATCCCTGCTGAGATAAATCCCTCTCAATCCTCTGCTAAAATCACTTACTCCAATGCTTTTGATCTGGATTTCTGCCTACTGCTGAGGGAGAGAAGAGTTGTTACGCTGGCCCTCATGCAGGATGCTGCTGTGGAGGTAGAATCTAACATATTGGCTGTCAACGGACTCNGGGCCTAGTCAGAAGGCTAGCACAGAAGGCGCATCGACAATTGGAGAATCGCGAGTCCCGGGGACTTGTGTATCGAGACATCAAAAACCATGAAAACCTGACAGAGGTTCGACTCAGGTCATATAAGAGGTGGTCGCATGGATCATAGTATAGTCAGGAAGGCTAACCCGTACACGCGCTCATCGGAGAATCGGTGATCGAAAGTTCAAAGAGTCAAGAACTCTTGACAACGGGGAACGTGAAACCCCGACACCTGATACAGAGTTGGGAAAGGGTCTCGGTGAAGTTCAGGAGATCGTGATTAAAGGAAAAGAGACCTGTGGACTAGGTCGAGATTTCACTCAGGGATCCAAAGAGCCGCTTCAGCTCAAAAGAAAAGGAGAAAGAGGGTGGGTGAAGCCTCGCGTCACCCATTTATTACAGAGTATGGAGGACTCGACTGAAATTGACCCAGGAAAGTCCCTTGTACCGGTTCTCTCCAGGAAAGCCACACCGAGCCTCCAACTCACCAGGGAAGCCTGCACATGCCAGTTCAATATTCAAAGGGCTCAGCTACCCCCTGGCACGAGCCATGATGAATTAAAGAGGCGCACGACAGGGGAGCAGAGTGCAAATTTGATTGAGGCAGACCAACAACCCATTCTGACAGAGAAGCTCCTCAACGATAAGCATTGAATTCATGATATGATCGTGCCTGGAGGGCCAGAGTTAGTCCCAAGTATATGTAGGCATTTTTGCCATTTTTGTAAGCATCCATGGTAGAGCATAGCTCCCTGCTGTAATGTTTAACATACATTCTAGTTTTGTTGGATATGCATCTGTATATGAGATATCTTGTTATATGACAGACAATTTTCCTTTTCCATCTATGTTTTCATCTAATACCAGAGGGTTCATGATCGAATGCTTCACATGAATTAGTACAGTTGTGTTATGACAAATGATTTGTTGTTGCGTTACTGTCTTCGTTGGTTTCCTGCATTTGGGTGTAAGAAGATCTTGCCTTCAGATGTTTTCTCTCACAGTATGTTAGAAACCTGTTGTTTATGACAAACTTTCACTTCCCTCTTATATAATCCTCCGTCTGCTCACCCTTTACTACGACTCACTGTCTGGAGTTTATAAAGACCTCACTCACTCATGTATGCCTAGCCTAGTTTGGAGTTGGATGATATCGTTTTGAGTTGGCTTCCATTCGATCACCCCATTTATAAACAAACCGTGACATAAGACTGATGGGCGTCGGGCTCTGCTCCTGATAGCAATCCAGGAGTGACGTCCGTCGCCAACATTTCTGGCGCCGTTGCCGAGGACGAAATTGAAAATTTTCCCTGGGCAGAACGACAACGATCAGCTGATTTTGAAGGTGCATCAGATATCATAACTATTGAGATTGCTACTGTGCACCTGGCGACTCCACTCTGACGACTCCACCGGGGAGAACCTGATCTATTAATTGTGGCTTTCAGAGGCAGATATACACGGTCTCATCCACTGCTGCCTCTAGCTACGCCTGAAACAGATCTAGAGGCGGTGCTCAGAAAGGGAAAGGCCCCTGAAGAAGGAGCTTCTACCGCTGAACCAAGTAAGCCATTATCTCTTTCTGTAGAAACTCCATTTTCTTCTCCTCGGCTTCCCAATAGGCCTGTCTCTGCAGTTTCCCATTTCCTAAATTTTGGGAGTGTTCCTGTTGAGTTTTCCTCTCCTAGTCTGGTACCAGAGGGACGAGACCTTGTCACTCCCATCTCCCTTGAAACTGCACCTTGGCGTTGGGCCGGGACCATAGAAGATCTCCCTGCTCCTATCTTTACTACTCCTGCACAAGGAGGAGAAACTGCTAACTTAAGCTCGTTAGCTTCCTCCTTGAATCCTCCCTTGTTTCCCACTCCACTTCGGGACTCATTCCCAGTAGCCCCTTCATGAACTCCTTCTCCTCTGATTTCTCCTCTACCTAATATTCCTATGGCTGGTGCTAATCCCCCTATGAACAGGATGGAGGCTATTATAGATGCTAGGTATTCTCCCCTTGTGTTACCTCAGCCCCTCAATGCTCTTCCGGCAGATGGTTACCTCAAGTAGCTACCTAAGTTTACAAGAGAAGGGGACATAACTGCAAAAGAACACCTAGAATCCTTTTACAGTTTTACAGATGATAATGTCATCATGCATGCAGATGTATGGATGAGGATCTTTGTCCATAGTCTCCAAGGAGAGGCTAGAAAGTGGTTTAAGGCCTTTCCTCCTGGATCTATTGACGGTATCGAAGCACTACACAAAACCTTTTTGAGACAATGGGCAGATAAAAAGGATTTCATGTATTACATGACAGAGTTTGGGTCGTTGAAGAGAAAGGAAGGAGAGTCTATCTCCGACTTCTCCAAGAGATTTAATAAAATGTACAATAGAATCCCTGCCGAGATAAAACCCTCCGAAGCTTCTGCGAAGATCACTTACTCCATTGCCTTTGATCCTAAATTCTGCCTACTGCTAAGGGAGAGAAGAGCTGCTACGCTGGCCCTCATGCATGATGCGGCCGTGGAGGTGGAATCTAACATATTGCCTGTCAACCGACTCAAGAATGCAGGTGATAGAAGTACATCCAATAGCAGGCCTGAAGCTCCCTCATCCAGTTCCTCTCCCCTGCCCCAGCAGACAGATGAGACTGCTAAAGCAATAAAATCGCTTGCTGCCAAGATGGAAAGGTGAGAGTTAGAAAGGAAGCCCATGTACAAAAATCCTCATAGCACTAATAATAGAGGTTTCAGGAGACCTAATAAAAATGGACCACAAGCCTTCCCAAGGGAACATAGGGAAAATGACAGAGAGGATCAAAGGATTCAAACCCCTCTCCAAAATAACCTGGTCACTCATGAGGAAGGAGAGGAGATAGACAAATTCGACCCTGAAATTCACAGTGTTGAGGAAGCTCCTCCTTTTCCCCATTTGACTCAGTCCGCATATGAGAAATCTATGATGAACATTCAAATTCATGTGCTAGGTAAAGGAGAAAGGGCCAGCCACACCTCTAACATATACAATCTCAGGTCGAAAGGGAAAGAACGAGAACTTGACAGCCCAGTCCATCCCCTCATAGCAGAAAGACCTACTAAAGCTGCAACAACCGCTACTAAAGATAAAAGAACTCAGGGTGCTTTACCAACAAACAGAGAGCCTGTCACTGAGGTAAGGGAAGCTCCTAAACCCATTCCATCCTTTAATTTTGAACATGAAATTCAGAAAATCAGAATCCCCGTTCCCCTCTCGGAGCTAGTAAAAAATGAAGACTTTAAAAGATCCCTCTCCAAGATGCTACAATCCGAGTCTCCCCAGCCTCCCTCTGACTCAGTAAACCTCCAAGATGAAAATCCAGCCATCGTCTTAGGCCCCATGGTAGAAGACAAAGATGACTCGTCCCCCCCCTTCTACACATCCCTGAACATACATGATAATGTACTGCATAACTGCCTCATGGATTCAGGAGCCTCCCATAACCTTATGCCCAAGGTAGTCATGGAAGAATTGGGACTGGAGGTGACAAGAACTTATCATGATTTATATTCTTTCGATTCAAGGAGAGTGCAGTGTTTAGGAGTCATCAAAGACCTGGTGGTTTCCCTGTTTCAGTTGCCCATGAAAAGTGTGGTCATGGATATTTTGGTAGCCGACGTTCCCCCCAAATTCGGTATGTTGTTGTCTAGATCGTGGATCAAAAATCTTGGAGGGACACTGCAGATGGATCTTACATATGCTACCATTCCGGTCTTCGGAGGGGAACACAGGAGATTATACAGAGAAGCCCAACTGGCCTATATTGTCAGTGATGAAGCAAACCCGACCAATCACCCCATCTTTGCACTTGACACTGACTTGGGGTCTAGTTTACTGTAGCTTACTGATGCCCCTGAAAGGTCTTTACTAATAAGAAAACACCCCAGCCCTGATCACCCAATTTCCCCCCAAAGCTCCTCTGTGTGAAAGATGTTTTTTGACGGAGCTTCTTCTAGTGAAGGAGCTGGCGCTGGAGTGGTTTTCATATCACCCTGTCAAGAAGTCGTATCCCTGTCATATAAGATGGAATTCAAAGTCACTAACAACGTGGCAGAATATGAAGCTCTTGTTCTGGGTATGAGGTCCGCAAAGGAAATGGGAATTGCAGAGATAACAATATTCGGAGATGTTGAGTTGATTATTCAGCAAATAAGGAATGCTTATCGTGCCCATAATTCCCGGCTCACGAATTATTGAAATGAAGGGGACCTTATTGATAATTTCTTTTTGTCTTTTAACATTTCTTTCATCCCGAGGGGAGAAAATACTTTGGCTGACTCTTTAGCTGTCTCAGCCAGTTTGCTTAAATTTCCTCTGCCGCCTAGGATAAAAAATGATGTTGATATATGGTATATGCCTTCAGTGTCGAACAATTTCAAGCATTGGAAGGTGTTCGAAGATGATTCTGAACTTGAAAGGTTTCTCCAATCAGTGGATGAATTTTCTGCGTTGCATATTGACCAAGATCCTGATTTGGAAGGCAACTCTCATCCTGAGGAGTTTTTAAATAAAATCGCTAATCATCAGATCATTCAGCTGCCCAGTAATCACATTCTGAGGGGACTTGTCCCTTTAGAAATATTGTTCGACGGGAATGATGTGCCAGTAAAGGGCAGGATTTCAAATGAAGATACTGAGACAACCGAATGCAACATTGGTTCACAGGAGAAGCCCAGTGTTGTCAAATTGTCAAGCAGTTTGACTGGGGAACAAAAGGCCAAATATACTAAGCTGCTAAAGGAGTTCGTTGATGTGTTTGCATGGACGTATGAAGACCTCAAGACCTATGACACATCTGTCATTGAGCACAAAATCCCACTAAAGGAAGAGGCTAAACCATTCAGACAGAGGTTGAGACAGATAAATCCCATGTTGCTACCTGTCATGGAGAAAGAAGTGAAGAAATTGTTAGATGCCCAAATTATCGTCCCCTTGAGATATTTTGAGTGGGTGGCCAATTTGGTCCCAGTAAGAAAGAAGAGTGGATAAATCAGACTCTGTGTTGATTTCAGGAATCTCAACAGAAGCTCAAAGAAATACAATTACCCCCTGCCTAAGATGGAACATATATTGCAGAGGGTAATTGGGGCCTCCAGGATATCCATGATCGATGGGTTTTCTGGCTATAATCAGATATCGGTCATGCCTGAGGACAAGGAAAAGACAACCTTCACCACTCCTTGGGGTACATTCATGTATGCCAAAATTCCCTTCGGATTGATGAACACAGGAGAAACATTTCAGCGAGCTATGGATATAGCGTTCATAGGGGAGAAGGACCAGTTTGTGGTAATCTATCTGGATGATATCACAGTCTTCTCCAAGACAGACAAGGAGCACTGCTACCACTTGAAAAAGGTCTTCATGAAGTGTCGGAGGTATGGCTTATCCTTAAACCCCAAGAAATCATTGTTTTCTATGAAGGAGGGGAAGCTGTTAGGACATATAGTATCGACAGTAGGAGTGAGAATTGATCCCAGCAGGGTGGAGGCAATTCAAGCCTTGTCACTTCCCAGGTCTAAAAAAGAGGTTCAGGCCTTTTTGGGGAAAATTAATTTTCTAAGGAGGTTTGTCTCGAATTTTTCCGAGCTAGTGAAACACATCACGACCATGCTCAGGAAGGGAAGCGAAGTGAAATGGACCGTTGAACCCAGGGAATCTTTTGAGAATATAAAAGAGGCATTGACCGAGGCACCTGTGCTTATCAGTCCTGACTATTCCAAAGAGTTGCTAATCTTCTCCTTTGCTTCTTTTGATACAGTGGCGACGGTCTTATTGCAGAAAAATGAGGAAGGGCATGAGCATCCCATCGCCTTCTTCAGCAGGGCATTAAGAGACGCAAAACTCTGGTATGAGATCATGGAAAAGTAGTCTTATGCATTGGTGAAAGATCTCAAAGCTTTCAGAGTCTATGTCTTGCACTCAAAGATCATTGCATATGTCCCCACAGCCTCTGTGAAGGACATTCTTATACAACCTGACATGGATGGGAAAAGAGGTAAGTGGATCGCCAATATTCTATAATTTGATCTAGAAATTAAGCCCACCAAGTTGATAAAGGGACATGGTTTAGCCAAATTGCTAGCCGAATCCAATTGCGAAGCCTTAGGGATTAGTTTCATCAATGAGCAAGCTGAGTCATCCAACAGGAATTTTCAGGATGCCTTATCGCTGGCAGAATGTGCCTGGTATCGTGACATTCTGTATTTTCTGCAGGAGTTGAGGCCCCCCAATGGGAAAAAGTGAAGCAAGGTCTCTAAAGCTCAAAGCAGTCAGGTATTGCCTCATTGATCAAACCTTATACTGGAAAGATCCTCTAGGAGTATTTCTGAGATGCCTAGGCCCGCAGGAGGCCCAGAAGGTTACGTTTGATTTTCATAGCGGCCTTTGCGGAGGCCATCGTGTCTAGAAGACCATAGATCACAAGATACTCTGAGCTGGGTATTAATGGCCCACTTTATTCCCAGATGTTTGCAGGGAGATCAGAGCTTGCACCAAATGTCAAAATTTCTCAGGTAAGCAACAACTTGCATCGCTGCCATTGAAACCCATAGTAGCTTCGACACCTTTTCAGCAGTGGGGGTTGGACTTCATCGGAGAGATTCATCCTCCCTCAAGTGGTCAGCACAGATGGATCCTGACTGCAACAGATTATTTCACCAAGTGGATAGAAGCTGTCCCCACCAGAAGCGCATCACACAAAGTAATTATCAGCTTCCTGGAGGATATCATAGCCCAATTTGGCTGTCCCAGCAGAATCGTCACCGATAATGCTGCTTCTTTCAAATCTGAGCCTCTAATTAAGTTCTGCGAGCAGTTCCAGATCTCGCTAATTCACTCCACACCCTACTATCCCCAGGGCAATGGTTTAGCAGAATCCTCAAACAAAAGCCTGATAAAGTTCATCAAAAGACTTTTAGAGGATAACAAGAGAGCCTGGGATTCAAAGTTGAAGTTTTCTCTGTGGGTTGATCATGTCACAACGAAGAAGTCTCTAGGCACTTCGCCGTTTCAATTAGTCTACGGAGCTGAGACGGTTTTCCCTACTCATCTCACCTTACCCGTGGCGAAGTTCTTTCAAGACTACGAGGGAGAACCAGATCATATGATCAGAAGAATTCATCAGATATTGGAAGTGCAACAGACCAGAAAACAAGTGAGGGACGCGGCTTATAGTCATCAGCAGAAGATCAAGCAGGCTCTTGATAGAAAGGTCAAGAAAAGGGAGTTCGAGGTTGGAGACTTGGTATTTAAGTGGGACGCACCCAGACAGGATAAAGGCAAGCACAGCAAATTCGACGCCCTCTGGATCGGCCCCTTTAAAGTCTCTGAGATTTTCTCCAACAACACCTATGGGTTGCAGGATCTGGAGGGTGAAGAGGTTTTCAAAAGCCCAATGAATGGGCATTTTCTGACAAAGTGTTTTATTTGAGCCCTAGGCAGCTCCTCTGTTTGAAAATATTGTCTTTTACTTCTTTGATTATTTTTCTTTCTGTATGTTTTCGGCTTAATAAATGACTCCATAACCCAACAGCAAGGCAGTGAAGCTGCGGAATGAGTTCTTAGAGCATCGCAGGGACGACTCTATCCCCCATGGAGCCTAATGTTAGCGATTTTTCTTGTCTCCGTATTAGGCGTACCCAGGTCTGCAGTTTGCACGGGAAGCACCTGAGCATATCCCAAGAGAATCCCATTTTGTAGTAGCAAGTCAAGAAAGCGAGCGGGCGAAGTTTTGTCTTCAGCAGTCGAGAACCATCCTCAAAGAAAATCGACGGTTAGAATATTACAGAGGAGATCGACAAAATCCCGTCGGCCGTTAGATCTCTAGAAGTTGCGCCGAGGTTAACCCCTAGCGTGCAGAGGAGGACAATCGGGGTTTTCGAAGACAAGAAACTCTTGCATGTAGGAATTGCGATCCGCGATTTCCCGACTGGATCAGAACCGTCCGTCAGCAGGGACACATGTCAAGAGATCCCACAGAGTCGGGGATCGGGGAACTGAAAGTCCCGTGCACATGACAACAGGAATCGCGATATCCTGATATGCGATTTCCCGACGGAATTAAGGACCATAGTGCGGGACAGGTGTTAGAAGATCAATCCTTATAGGGAGACAACGCCAAGTAGCATCGACATATCGCGAGCTCGGAGGTTCGTGAGTTGGAGCTGCAAATATTTGCGTCCAGAGTTGCGAGCTCGCGAGAAGCGATATCTCGGCAACCGCCGGTTATCATGTGGGACCGCAAGTGGAAGACAGGTGGCAGGTTTTTGCGACGGGGGACGGACCGTTGACATGTCAACGACCATGAGTCATCGGGTTTCGGCGGATCGTGATTCTGGAGGATGCGTGTTCGTTGACATCGCAAACCGTGAAACTCCGATGGAGAGTATCGCCGAGGGCATATGGTGATGGTCACTTGGACCAGGGCCTAGTCAGAAGGATAGCACGGAAGGCGCATCGGCAATCGGAGAATCGCAAGTCCCGGGGACTTGTGTATCGAGACATCAAAAACGTCGAAACCCCGACAGAGGTTCGGCTCAGGTCATATAAGAGGTGGTCGCATGGATCATAGTATAGTTAGGAAGGCTAATCCGTACACGCACTCATCGGAGAATCAGTGATCGGGAGTTCAAAGGGTCAAGAACTCTTGACAACGGGGAACGTGAAACCCTGAAACCCGATACAGAGTTGGGAAAGGGTCTTAGTGAGGTTCAGGAGATCGTGAGGAAAGGAAAAGAGACCTGTGGACTAGGTTAGGATTTCACTCAAGGATCCAAAGAGCCACTTCGACTCAGTAGAAAAGGAGAAAGAGGGTGGGTGAAGCCTCACGTCACCCATTTATTACAGAGTATGGAGGACCGGCTGAAATTGACCCAGGAAAGTCCCTTGTATCGGTTCTCTCCAGGAAAGACACGCCGAGCCTCCAACTCACCAGGGAAGCCTGCACACGCTAGTTCAATATTCAAAGGGCTCAGCTACCCCCTGGAACGAGCCATGCTGAATTAAAGAGGTGCACGACAGGGGAGCAGAGGGTAGATTTGATTGAGGCAGACCGACAACAAATTCTGACAGAGAAGCTCCTCAACGATAAGCATTGAATTCACGATATGATCGCGCCTGGAGGGCCAGAGTTAGTCCCAAGTATATGTAGGCATTTTTGGCATTTTTGTAAGCATCGATGGTAGAGCATAGCTCCCTGCTGTAATGTTTAACATAGATTCTAGTTTTGTTGGATATGCATCTGTATATGAGATATCTTGTTATATGACATAAAATTTTCCTTTTCCATCTATGTTTTCGTCTAATACCAGAGGGTTCATGATCGAATGCTTCACATGAATTAGTACAATTGTGTTATGACAAATGATTTGTTGCTGCATTACTGTCTTCACTGGTTTCCTGCATTTGGGTGTAAGAAGATCTTGCCTTCAGATGTTTTCTCTCACAGTCTGTTAAAATCCTGTTGTTTATGACAGACTTTCACTTCCCTCTTATATAATCCTCCGTCTGCTCACCCTTTACTATAACTCACTGTCTAGAGTTTATAAAAACCTCACTCACTCATGTATGCCTAGCCTAGTTTGGAGTTGGATGATATCGTTTTGAGTTGGCTTCCATTCGATCACCCCATCTATAAACAAACCGTGACATAAGACTGATGGGCGTCAGGCTCTACTCCTGATAGCAATCCGGGAGTGACTTCCGTCGCCAACAGGAGGCATGGAAGATCATGATGATCTGCCCAATGACCAAAAAATATGGCAGTTGAGGAGACTTCAAGAACAAGACCAGCCACTGGAGAAACTGGATGAAGAGATCAAGGAGATCAGTAGGCTGATGTTGAAGTCAGCAGACACTGCTATCAGGGAGAGGCTGAGCAGAAGAGAAGAAGCAGAAGCAGCAGTGCAGTAGAAGCAGCAGTAGCAGGAACTTGGAGCTGATGCACAGCTCCAAAGACTTGTTTGGGACCCAGGAGGATTCCAACCGATACAGGGGAAGCTCATGGGCAAGAGTTGATGATTTTTGCAGCTATGGAGTATGATGTAGGAGCATCTCTCCATGTCAGCAGCCAGCCAGCCAGCCACGTCAACGTGCATGCATTCAAATGTTAACAGGGAGGCGCAACCTCATTTGAATTTGAATTGAATGTAATTAAATGACTTAGGCTGGTGAGCCAGGAAAAGCCGTGCCTTTGTGCAGGCATTAGATAAGATCGACCTTTATTGTAGATCGACTGAGATCTAGTTCTGGATAGCAAACTAGACAGTCATTGATTGTAATTTTATAGAGTAGGTGAACCTGGAGGAATGAGCCCTCAGGTAAAAAGAGATTTTCATATCTCATTTAGGAGGGTCGGATAGAGTAGAAGAGAGCCAGAGAGAACTCAGGAACACCATTGTAAAGATACAGGCATTTTTCCATTTGCTAATATAAAACAGAGCAATCTTTCCTGCATATTCTGTGTATATGGATGTCTGTGTGGGTTCCTAATATATGTTGTAAATGTATGATTGTTGATGCATTCTGCAGGGGTTGTGTTTGATTTCAGGGTTGAAGGTCTTTGAGGCTTCATACCAGGAGGGTGTGACAGAACGTTGAGGTTTTGAGAGCCGTGCATATAGGATGCACTTCTGAACTCTGAGGAGTCGGACAAAGACGTGCTGAGGCATAGAACTGAGATCAACAACTCAGGGAGAAGAAGACCTGTGAGGTTACTGAACACCTCAGGAAGCAAGGCTGTGTATCTGAGACACAGTTGCAGACAGAATCACTGGGGATTATGTGGGAGCTCTGTCGGGTTGGCATTGAGCGAAGTGCATGAGTGCACAAGGAGAAAAGAATTGTTGAACATTCTGGGGAAGAGTAGACACTTCGCCAGGAGGGCGTCAAGATATTGTGCAGACGGCACATGAGAAGAGGACTCTTTTGAGTTCTGTGGTTGAAGGGAGAATCCATTGGAGGATCTTCATTAGGTTACTGAATACCCAAAGAACTCAGCCAGGAGATTGTTTAAGCAAGGGACCAGGAAGGTCTTTGTATTCTCCATCTGTGGGAGGAGAAAAGAGGACGAAATCCCCTAAGGGGTCTGAGTGTTCGTAGAAGCTCAGGATAGATAGCGCGGTGAGCGTGAGGACTTCACAGGGGTGTGGAAGTTAAAAGGAATCCTTTGAAGATACAAAGAAAGGAAAGATCGGGAGGAGAAAGCGGTTTCATATGCGCAGCGAGACTCAAGGGAGGAGCCCGCAGAGGAAGGAAGCAAAGGTCGAGGCCTTTAGAACCTTGGAAATCTACCCAAGGCAGGAATAAAACGCGTGCATGCTCAGGATGGAGTAGCACCAGCCGCGAGATCGACAGGAGAATAGACCTGGACCGTTGAAGATTCACGTCCAGAAGAAGCGCAGAAGGAACTTATAGGAGAGGAGGACCGAGAGTTGTCAGATCCCACCTAGAAACCCCGATAGCCGTTAGATCAGGAAAGTTGCACAGAGTTTAAGCAGCCAGAGGAGCCACATCAGCCATTGGATCAGCCGAGAGAATCTGGACTGTGGATTCATGTCCACGAGGCAGTGTAGGAAAGGCACAGAGGGGAACAGATCTGGGTCATCAGATCTGGAACAAATACCCGACAGCCGTCGGATCTGTGGAAATTGCACGAGGTTTAGCTATCGGGACATCCAGGGGACGAAATAGCGAGTTGATATAGACCATTCGTTGGGGAATGGATAGGTGTCGCGAGATCACCCACATCGGGGATTTGGGCATCGTGAGCTGGAAGAGGAAGAAGAAGTTGTTCAAAGCCGCGAGGTGCAAGGACACAAGGCAGAAAACTAGCAAAAAGAACCTGGACCGTCCATTGGCAGAGGGACACGTGGCGAAGATCTAGTGCCATCGGCATTTGGGGCACATCGGGAAATTGGCATTCCCGTGGATAAGGTATCGAGGAAAATCCCAAGTGAAAACCCCGAGATGATCGAAGCCATCCGTTCAGGAGGGATAGGTGTCGAGAATCGGATGAAAGTCGCAAATCGGGATATCAAAGATCCTGGGCACATAGGTTTCGTGCAGATTGGAATCGCGATACACAATTTCCCGATAAGGCATTGGAGCGTGGGGCCACACATGAGTTGACGAGCAGACAGGTGGCACCTCGCCTGTCGGGACCTCGGGAGCAGAAGAGCAGAGATTTGGCATCAAAGGGTCGCGAAGGCGCGAGAACACGATCCTGCGAGAGGACATCGAAATCGTTCATCTGTAAGGACAGGTGTCAAAGGATTAGGCGTCGTCAGCTTTTTGTCCATCAGGATATCGGGGATCCTGTGGACGTGGTGTTCATGCACTTTGAAATCGCAAATTTCAAAACCCCGATGGGGCGGGGATAAGGTTGTGGTCATGGTGTGGTGGTTGCATGGACCATGGTATAGCCAGGAAGGGCTAGAGCTGGGAAAGAAGGTGCATCGAAATTCGACGAATCTTGAGTCCCGTGGACAGGTGCATTATGGTATCGGAAACCCCAAAGTCCCGATAGGGTATAAGGCTGAGGTCACGGGGACTAGTCACGTGGACCAGGGGCTGAACCAGTAGGGCTAGCGCCTAAGGTACGTCGGAAAATCGGTAATCGGGGATAACCACGGTTAAGTGCCTAAGGCCATGCGGGTAAAGAAAGGACCTATGGATCTGGGTCATGTTTGACAGGGATTCCACTAGGAATCTAAAGAGCTAATTCGACTCAGAAGAGAAGGGAATAGAGAGATCCTGTGGATGGGGGACGTAGGTGACGTCACTTGTCATCAAGTGGTATCAGAGCAAGATATCTCGTCTGTATATTTCAGGCGAGGAGGAAAATGAGAAACTGAAGCACTCTGATACACATTCGAGTAGTATCAGAGTGAGATTTTGTTTGTATTTTGCAGACAGAGGAGCAGGGAAGAAGACAGAGTTGCTGAGGACTCTGTAAGGACTTGTTTGTAGGTAGGCAGCATTCCGTAGATGGTCAAGGACTGTAGGATGAAGCTGGAACACTCGGGGATGTAGAGTGACAGCAGGTTTTCCAGGAAGGCAGACAGGAATAGCAGCATGGCTACTGAAGGCCATAAGCATGCTGAAAGGAAGAGCTCAAAGATGATGAGCGCAGCAGAAATGGATGAAGAACTCACTGACATAAAGCGAGAGATAGAAGAGCTCGAATTGAGAATGAGACAGAGTAAAAATCCGAGATGGGTATATGAATGGCCCATGAAGACGCAAAAGGTGAATTGGCCAGTCAGGGAGCTGATGGCTAGAAGACAACGCAGGTTGTTGAGGAGATGGCTGAGGTATGCTGAAAACCTCAGACCCATAGAAGAGGAGGAGATGGTTTACATCTGTGAACCAGAGGTTGGAGATATTCTCGGTGAGGAGAATGATCATTGATCACTGAGGGATCTCATAGACTGCCAGGAGGGCATGGGAGAGATTCCATATTGCCGGATGGGCAAGGGAACAGGGAATGATTTGGGATCATTTGAGGATCTTAAGCACTGCCAGGTGGGTAGAGAAGTAGAAGAAATTCCAAATTGCCAAGAGGGAAACAAGTTGAGATCAGTTGAGGGTATCACAGACTGTCAGGAGGACAATGAAGGAATTTCACATTGCCAGGAGGGCAATGATAAGAGATCGTTGAGGGATCTCAAATACTGCCAGGAGGGCAGCGGAAGCGTATTGAACTGCCAAGAGGGTAGAGATGAGAATGCGAGGCCATCTGAAGGTCTCATAAGCTCGATGGAGAGTTCAATTCAGCAGGAGTTGCTGATGAAAATGGGATCGATTGATCTCAAAATCTTCCAGGGAAGCATCAGAAGCGTCCCATATTGCCAGTTGGGCAGGGATGAACAAATGAATTTGGATCAGCCAGAGGAGCTGACAGAGCAGATGAGGCTGTCTGAGGGTCTTGAAATTTCAAAAGTGAATATGGATCAGCAGATGCAGCTAACAGAGGAAGAAAATCAGAATGATATTCTGATGATTGGAGGAATTGAAATATTCCTGCCATTTTCCCAGGAGGAGGCCGAAATTGGTGGTGCAGATGGTGTAGAAGTAGAACAGTCGACGTAGGCTATCAAGGATGAATTGGTGTAGATGGTGAACACTACCCAAGAGGACGAAGAGAATGAACGTTCTGAGGCACAACTCAATGATTTCGGCTAGGGAGTTAAAAGGGAAGAAGATGTAGCACATAAGCTGACAGCGGGAGAAGTGGAAGAAAAGAATGAATATTTGGAAGAATGGCTTGGTATTTTCAACCAAGTAACTGAAAGGAATGTAACGATAGGGGTTGCAGCGGAAGCCGAAAAAGAGAAAGAGCATTCTGGGGAATGGCTCAAAGACTTCATCCAAGAGGTTGAGGTAGCTGTAGCGTTGGAGCAGACAACCGAAGAAGCTGAAGAAAAGGAATATGAGCATTCTAAGGAATGGCTCAGCATTTTCAGCCATGAAGATGAAAACAATGCAACAGGGGAGGTTGCAGAAGTAGAGGAGGAAGAGGCAGACAACAATTTCTTTGTTGATCTGTGGAATCAAATAGAAGCCCTGGAAGAAAGGGTGAACATGCAGGGCACGCACATCCAACAGGTCAAGTTGGAAATGGATGAAGGAGGTATTAGCGATTTTTCTTGTCTCGGGATTAGGCGTACCCAGGTCTGCAGTTTACACGGGAAGCACCTGAGCATATCACAAGAGAATCCCATTTTGTAGCAGCAAGTCAAGAAAGCGAGCGGGCGAAGTTTTGTCTTCAGCAGTCGAGAACCATCCTCAAAGAAAATCGACGGTCAGAATCTTACAGAGGAGATCGACGAAATCCCATCGGCCGTTAGATCTCTAGAAGTTGCGCCGAGGTTAACCCCTAGCGTGCAGAGGAGGACAATCGGGGTTTTCGAAGACAAGAAACTCTTGCATGTAGGAATCGCGATCCACGATTTCCCGACTGGATCAGAACCATCCGTCAGCAGGGACACGTGTCAAGAGATCCCGCAGAGTCAGGGATCAGGGAACTGAAAGTCCCGTGCACATGACAACGGGAATCGCGATATCCCGATATGCGATTTCCCGATGGAATTAAGGACCATAGTGCGGGACAGGTGTTAGAAGATCAATCCTTGTAGGGAGACAATGCCAAGTGGCATCGGCATATCGCAAGCTCGGAGGTTCATGAGTTGGAGCTGCAAAGATTTGTGTCCAGAGTTGTGAGCTCGCGAGAAGCGATATCTCGGCAACCGCCGGTTAGCATGTGGGACCGCAAGTGGAGGACAGGTGGCAGGTTTTTGCGACGGGGGACGGACCGTTGACATGTCAACGACCATGAGCCATCGAGTTTTGGGGGATCGCGAGTCCGGAGGATGCGTGTTTGTTGACATCGCAAACCGTGAAACTCCGATGGAGAGTATGCTCGAGGGCATATGGTGATGGTCACTTGGACCAGGGCCTAGTTAGAAGGCTAGCACGGAAGGCACATCGGCAATCGAAGAATCGCGAGTCCAGGGGACTTGTGTATCAATACATTAAAAATGTTGAAACCCCGACAAAGGTTCGGCTCAGGTCATATAAGAGGTGGTCGCATGGATCATAGTATAGTCAGGAAGGCTAACCCATACACGCGCTTATCGGAGAATTGGTGATCGGGAGTTCAAAGGGTCAAGAACTCTTGACAACAGGGAACGTGAAACCCTGAAACCCGATACAGAGTTGGGAAAGGGTCTCGGTGAAGTTCAGGAGATCGTGAGGAAAGGAAAATAGACCTGTGGACTAGGTCGGGATTTCACTTAGGGATCCAAAGAGCCGCTTCGGTTCAGCAGAAAAGGAGAAAGAGGGTGGGTGAAGCCTCGCGTCACCCATTTATTACAGAGTATGGAGGACCTGGCTGAAATTGACCCAGAAAAGTCCCTTGCACCGGTTCTCTTCAGGAAATCCACGCCAAGCCTCCAACTCACCAGGGAAGCCTGCACACGCCAGTTCAATATTCAAAGGGCTCAGCTACCCCCTGGCGTGAGCCATGCTGAATTAAAGAGGCGCACGACAGGGGAGCAGAGGGAAGATTTGATTGAGGCAGACCGACAACCCATTCTGACAGAGAAGCTCCTCAACGATAAGCATTGAATTCACGATATGATCGCGCCTGGAGGGCCAGAGTTGGTCCCAAGTATATGTAGGCATTTTTTCCATTTTTGTAAGCATCGATGGTAGAGCATAGCTCCCTGCTGTAATGTTTAACATACATTCTAGTTTTGTTGGATATGCATCTATATATGAGATATCTTGTTATATGACAGACAGTTTTCCTTTTCCATCTATGTTTCCGTCTAATACCAGAGGGTTCATGATCGAATGCTTCACATGAATTAGTACAGTTGTGTTATGAAAAATGATTTGTTGCTGCATTACTGTCTTCATTGGTTTCCTGCATTTGTGTGTAAGAAGATCTTGCCTTCAGATGTTTTCTCTCACAGTCTGTTAGAAACCTGTTGTTTATGGAAGAATTTCACTTCCCTCTTATATAATCCTCCGTCTGCTCACCCTTTACTACGACTCACTGTCTGGAGTTTATAAAGACCTCACTCACTCATGTATGCCTAGCCTAGTTTGGATTTGGATGATATCGTTTTGAGTTGGCTTCCATTCGGTCACCCCATCTATAAACAAATCGTGACATAAGACTGATGGGCGTCGGTCTCTGCTCCTGATAGCAATCCGGGAGTGACTTCCGTTGCCAACAGGAGGCATGGGAGATCATGATGATCTGCCCAATGACCAAAAAAAATTTCAGCTGAGGAGACTGCAAGGACAGGACCAGCCACTGGAGCAGTTGGATGAAGAGATCAAGGAGATCAGCATGCTGATGTTGAAGTCAGCAGACACTGCCAGCAGGGAGAGGCTGAGCAGAAAAGAAGAAGTATCAGCAGCAGTGCAGCAGAAGCAGCAGCAGCAGGAAGTTGGAGCCGATGCAACGCTCCAAAGACTTGTTTGGGACCCAGGAGGATTCCAACCGATACAGGGGAATCTCATGAGCAGGAGCTCGTGATTTTGGTAACTATGGAGTATGATGCAGGAGCATCTCTCCATGTCAGCAGCCAACCAGCTAGCCACGTCAGCGCACATGCATTCAAATGTTAAAAGGGAGGCGCACCCTCATTTGAATTTGAATTGAATGTAATTAAATGACTTAGGCTGGTGAGCCAGGAAAATCTGTGCCTTTGTGTAGGGATTAGATAAGATCGACCTTTATTGTAGATCGATTGAGATCTAGTTCTGGATAGCAGACTAACAGCCATTGATTGTAATTTTATAGAGTAGGTGAACCTGGAGGAATGAGCCCTCAGGTAAAAAGAGATTTTCATATCTCATTTAGGAGGGTCGGATAGAGTAGAAGAGAACCAGAGAGAGCTCAGGAACACCATTGTAAAGATACAAGCATTTTTCCATTTGTTAATATAAAACAGAGGAGTCTTTCCTACATATTCTATGTATATGGATGTCTGTGTGGGTTCCTAATATATGTTGTAAATGTATGATTGTTGATGCATTCTGCAGGGGTTGTGTTTGATTTCAGGGTTGAAGGTCTTTGAGGCTTCATACCAGGTGGGTGTGACAGAACGTTGAGGTTCTGAGAGCCGTGCATAGAGGATGCACTTCTGAACTCTGAGGAGTCAGACAAAGACGTGCTGAGGCACAGAACTGAGATCAACAACTCAGGGAGAAGAAGACCTGTGAGGTTACTGAACACCTCAGGAAGCAAGGCTGTGTATTTGAGACACAGTTGCAGACGGAATCACTGGGGATTCTGTGGGAGCTCTATCAGTTGGGCATTGAGCGAAGTGCATGAGTGCACAAGGAGAACGGAACTGTTGAACGTTCTGGGGAAGAGGAGACACTCCACCAGGAGGGCATCGAGATATTGTGAAGACGGCACAGAAGAAGAGGACTCTTTTGAGTTTTGTGGTTGAAGGGAGAATCCATTGGAGGATCTTCATTGGGTTACTGAATACCCAAGGAACTCAGCCAGGAGATTGTTTGAGTAAGGGACCATGAAGGTCTTTGTATTCTCCATCTGTGGGAGGAGAAAAGAGGACGAAATACCCTAAGGGGTCTGAGTGTTCGTAGAAGCTCAGGATAGATAGCGTGGTGAGCGTGAGGACTTCACAGGGGTGCGGAAGTCAAAGGGAATCCTTTGAGGATACAAAGAGAGAAAAGCTCGGGAGGAGCAGGTGGTTTCATACGTGCAGTGAGACTCAAGGGAGGAGCCCACAGAGGAAGGAAGCAAAGGTCGAGGCCTTTGGAACCTTGGAAATATACCCGAGGCAGGAAGAAAACACGTGCATGCTCAGGAGGGAGTAGCACCAGCCGCGAGATCGACAGGAGGAAGGACCTGGACCGTTGAAGATTCACATCCAGAAGAAGCACAGAAGGAACTTATAGGAGAGGAGGACCGACAGTTGTCGGATCCCACCTAGAAACCCCGATAGCCGTTAGATCGAGAAAGTTGCGCAGATTTTAAGCAACCGGAGGAGCCACATCGTCCATTGGATCAACCGAGAGAATCTGGACCGTGGATTCGTGTCCAGGAGGCAGCATAGGAAAGGCACAGAGGGGAATAGATCTGGGTCTTCAGATCTGGAACATATACCTGACAGCCGTCGGATCTGTGGAAACTGCACGAGGTTTAGCTATCGGGACATCTAGGGGCCGAAATAGCGAGTTGATCTAGACCGTTCATTGGGGAACGGACAGGTGTCGAGAGATCACCCACATCGGGGATTCAAGCATCGTGATTTGGAAGAGGAAGAAGAAGTCATTCAAAGCCACGAGGTGCGAGGACACGAGGTGGTGAACCAGCGAAAAGAACCTGGACCTTCCGTTGGCAGAGGGACACGTGGCGAAGATCCAGTGCCTTTGGCGTTTGGGGCGCATCGGGAAATCGACATTCCCGTGGATAAGGTATCGAGGAAAATCCCAAGTGAAAACCCCGAGATGATCGGAGCCATCTGTTCAGGAGGGACAGGTGTCGGGAATCGGACGAAAGTCGCAGATCGAGATATCAAAGATCCCGGGCACATAGGTTTCGTGTATATTGGAATCGCGATACGCAATTTCCCGATAAGGCATTGGAGCGTGGGGCCACACATGAGTTGACGAGCGCACAGGTGGCACCTCACCTGTCGAGACCTCGGGAGAAGAAGAGCAGAGATTTGGCACCAAAGGGTCGCGAAGGCACGAGGACACGATCCTGCGAGAGGACATCGAAATCGTCCGTCTGTAAGGACAGGTGTCAAAGAATTAGGCGCCGTTGGCTTTTTGTCTATCGGGATATCGGGGATCCTGTGGACGTGGTGTTCGCACACTTTGAAATCGCGAATCTCGAAACCCTGATGGGGCAGGGATAAGGTTGTGGTCACGGTGTGGTGGTCGCATGGACCATGGTATAGCCGGGAAGGGCTAGTGCTGAGAAAGAAGGCATGTCGGAATTTGGTGAATCTTGAGTTCCGTGGACAGGCACATTATGGTATCGAAAACCCCGAAGTCCCGATAGGCCAGGGCTAGTGCCTAAGGTACATCGGAAAATCGATAATCGGGGATAACCACGGTTAAGTGCCTAAGGCCATGCGGGTAAAGAAAGGACCTGTGGATCTGGGTCATGTTTGACAGGGATTCCACTAGGAATCTAAAGAGCCAATTCGGCTCAGAAGAGAAGGGAATAGAGTGATCCTATGGACGGGGGACATAGGTGACGTCACTTGTCATCAATATGTTTTTCATCCATTATATTATGTTTGTGACTCATAAATAATACTCTCCCCTTTTGAAAATCAAAGTGGACAAAGCAAGCTAGATGAACCAATATAATTAGTAGCACCCCACATCAATATAATAAGAAAGACATAAAACACCATTATTGGATGTCTTGTACTCAAATAAATTGAATATCATATACAGTTGAATAATTACAAGAGTGATGATTACCACATATTATAAGTGCTCTATTAGAATACTTAATCTTAACTTCAACTCTACCAATCACTATAAGCTCTAATTAGTGATCCACTAGTAATTTACCAAAAAAAAAACATTAATCATTGCTCAAAGCTCACCAAGTCAAAATCAGCCACTACACTAACCACCAATACAAACCAACTTAAAAGCAATGTTTAACTTTTAACTATAATTTACAAGCACTGAAAAGTAAAAAAATCTCCCAACTAAATATACCTTGACTCTTCAAAAAAATTGTTCAAGCAATGAAGAGTAAAATAACCTCCCAACTAAATATAACTTCACTCTTCAAAATTGTTCACCTGGGTTTAACCACATTGTGACCGAAAAAGTATCTTCTATATTTATGATAAGTACAAATGCAAATAATAAACACAGCCAAAAAAGTATTCAGTTAACAACTATTTGTAATCCATGGCACTTCGATTAGGTTCAGGCACCATCTCCACCTTTGCCAGCAGCCTACACTTTCCACTTTCCTCACTGTATGAAGAGGGAACAGATCCATAATCAAATGTCAACTCTGTTAAAGGTGGGATATTCTCCCTTGCCAACACCCTGCGCTTTCTACTTTCCTCATTGTATGAAGAGGGAACATATCCATAATCAAATGTCAACTCTGTTAAAGGTGGGATATTCTCCATTACAAAGAGCATGACATGAGGGAATCTAATATCAAGGTGATCATGTAGAACAAACTACATGAGAACGTTAGGACAAGATCTATGCAACATTCCCAAATCTCTTAGCATATATTAGAAAGTTTAATGGTGGAAAAGCTAGACCGAAACCATCTTGCTGCTGCTCACCCAAGATATCATAAACACTCCCCTATTCTGTCATTTTTCGTGCGTGCTTCAAATTAAGGACATATTCACTGTCACTATGACAAACAACTGCCTGTTCTAACAGGAACCACCTTCCCTATATATTCAGAAATAAAGGTGCCTGGCATAATTGGATCCCAAGACCTTACACCCCATCTCTTATCACTGGTTCTGAAGACATCTAAATGGACATCCAAACCTCTTTGAGTTACTCTATTTCGACAGCTCAGAGGACACCTACACTGCTCATTTCATTCATAGATTAATCGTTTCCCATTTATAAGAATACCATTAGAAATGTATGGCATTTTCTTTCCATTTCACTGAGCACACAAGAAATTAATTGGATCACACCCACCTACACACACACACCCCTCGGAAGAGTCCAACCACAGTAGAGAATTCTGGAAACGAAGTGGTCTACTGGTATACTGAAAATGGGGTGGCCCTTTTTCATTGTCTACATTGTTAGCAAGAGAGATTGGTAATTTATCACTCCTTAAGGATATGTCTGAATGAAGAAGACCTACTCTTAATAGGGGTGCGGCCTTCGAAACAATGGTGTTTTTTAGAATTGCTGAACCAATCTATGGTTGACCTAGTATCTTCTGAAGCTTTAACTTAAAAATGCCACATCCTGAATGCCCTTTGTCTAACCAAGAGTGTTCAATTTTATAGAGACCATCATAAATATAAATTTTGCTAGAAGGACTCCTGCTGTCTTTGACACCACGAATCACTCTTATCGCAACTCCATATTGCCTGCTTCGTTCCAAAGCAAGATTATCTCTCTCGAACTTTTGATCAACACTCTTATTCTTACCCAATATGTGATTATTTCCTCCTTGCCCAGTGTAAATCAACACATCACCCCCATGCTCATCATCTTCATAACCACCTAAAGAAATGATATTGATTGCCACAGGCTCATTCAATTGATTGTTTTTAGCAGGAATGTAATCAATGCCATCTTGAGTTGGGCCATGTAAACCAATTACACAGATTTCCATTTGAAAATAAAAATGATCACCCACATGAACACCAGGGACTGAAACTATAAATCTTATACCTCGGTTTATCCATTACCCTTTTTCCTTCATTTTGGCCCTTGCCTTTGAGTGAGTACCCTTTTTTCCTCCACCCGCTTCATTGCGTAATTCATCTTCATTCAACAGATTGTGCCGCAAGGCATCATATGTCATCATTTCCTTTCTTACCCGTTGTTACACATGATTTTGGTCATCTTGGTGATGTATTAACAATGGTGTACTCAGGCTCCCAATAAGAACTTTCTCCTGAGAAAAGTGGCATTTATCTCCTTCCAGAAAACATATTTTCAAAGTGAGTTCGTAGGCTGCTTATAGGCTAGGGTGCGAGAATCACCCATTCTCGTAGGCCACCTTCAGCTAGGGTGCGAACTTCTCTCACTGTGTTCTATACATAGGGTACGAACTTGTTTTCAAGCTTGGAAAAGGGAAGACGTCTCGAGGGTTCTAGAAGGGAATCTTCTAGAAAATGGGTTGGCATTCGAATGGTTATCATTTTACTAGTTTCCCTGATTTGGTGGGATCATTCTCATCCATGTAACCATCTCATCCTCTCCTATATATTGATAGGATTCTCATGGAAAATTTTAAGCAAGATTAATTGAAGAATTGGTGAAGGAATTGTGTGAAGAACCCAGCTTGAACAGAAGCTTGGAGATTTTAGTAGATCTGTCAAGAGGAATTGGATCTTCTTCATGCAAGGATAGAGCAAGTGTGTGTGTTGGAACCAAGAGTCACCGAAAGGAAGCTTGTGACATCAAGGCGATCATGTTGTATCTTCTACTTTCGATTAATATGATACAGTGGCATGTCCTTTTCAAATAAAGTCATTCTCACTTTATTGTGTAACTCCTTGATCATATGCATAAGTTGATGATTAAATACATTTTTCTATCTTCACTCTGGTTGGTTTGTGTTGTCTTGGTCTGGACCTCATGAGAGCACCGGAGCAAAGCGGGAGCAACAAAGACCTAAGGAAGTGATACAAAGGTATGTCACTTGTTCCTCCTTACTATCTATTCAATGGTCATAACTTGGGGAAAGGAGTCATGTCTTGTCCTATTTTGTTCTAGATCCAGGTGGATCTAGGGAGATCTGTTAGTGTTCGCACCTACCGATTAGTCCGATAACAAAATCGGCGACTCCATTGGGGATGCAACCCATTTTTTAGTGGTTTTTGGTGTTTTTCCTTGGCCATTTGATCTTGCCTTACCTTTCTTCATTTCTATCAATTTCTAAGTCTTTAGGATACCCTGATAGACTCTCTGGGTCCAGAAGTCCCTTCCAAATTTTTGTCTTTTTCCAAAATTTTGCCTAGTTTCGGGCCTTCTCGCACTGAACCCCATAGTGGTCTGTGAGAATCCCTTGTGTTCGCACTCTGCCTTTCAATCCAGTGCAAGGTTCTCACACCCTGCTCAAAGCCAGCCTGTGAGAATGCTCCATTCTCGCACTGTACATTACTGATGGCCTGCGAACACATTTTTAAATTTTTTGGATTTAAAGCTTTGGTATGCTCAGATGCCCATATCTGCATAGGTGTCTACAAATAACTTCTTGGACCACTGTTTGATTGTTTCTTGACACCGGATTGTGTGCACGATCAGTCTTCAGAAATCAAAGGCTCTTCTTGTCCATATTTTTCTCAACTCTCATCTCTTGACTTTTCTTAGCAAGGACATAATCTCTGATCTTGGAATCAGAGTACTTGTTTGGTTAGGAGCCGGTGATCAGTTTGAAATTTGGGATTCTTTGTCTTTCTCATTTTCTCATTACTTGGGAGATCATTGTTCTCATGCAATTGAAAAGACTAGTCCTATCTGCTTGTCATTTTTGTTTCCATTGAAAGATTGGTTTGGGTTTTTGTTTTTTTCTTATTCGTTAGTTATTGGTTTTCCTTACTTTCACCGCCATGGTGTGGATCTTTTTGAAAAGTAAAAAATAGTTTTCTTTTTAAAAGCATTTTCATTTTGAAAATATTGGAAATCAATTGTTGAAAAAGAACAAATAGAGAATTGTCATTATTGTGTGATTCGTTGAGATTGCATTTTAAAGGAGATTGCATATCGTAGTTCAAGATCGTTCCGGAAAACTTCTCTTTCCCTCCCGTACATAGCATTCATCGAACGAAAATTGATATATTTCATTCCTGTCTATGCATTGTTGGGTCAGAGTCTCACACAACATCAGTTTCATCTCAGTTTCCTTTGAGTAACAACAACCCTTAATAACATTGCGCAATTTTAAAATTTAACTAGTAACTCTTTTCTAGGACTCTATTACACCAACAATTAGCTAGGCTAGAGCTTTGGAATAGGCAGACAGATACACTCTCCAAAGCACAAAACACAAAATAGCATCTTGTGTTAAGGAGTGTCAAATTCTATTTACAACATTTCATCCTGGGAAGCCCTTCTCACACAAGGGTCAAACACGAGGTCGCATTGATATTGACAGAGTTACTCGCCCTGCTTTGTTGATATAGGTGTAAAGATTGCACGTATTACGGGGGTCACTTAGAGGTATACCCACAATGATGAGTGGAAGCCTCTCGAGTTGATTTCGGGCTAGATACCCTGCCCTTGTGTGTGGTTTGGACTGTCGACTGTCCCCCCAGGATTTATTGTTGTCGGTGGTAACCTTAGTGGCCCATTTTTTTAGGGTCTTACACAAGGTGACTGTGAAGGGGCAAGTCTTCACGGTACCTGGAATTGACGTTGACCAAACTCACTCAGGCTCCTTGGAGGGTATACCCACGATTATGTGTGGGAGCTTGCACCGGGGTGTAAGTCCATTAAGCAGGTCATCAGTGTAACTTTTCCACCCTAGCCCAGCCCCTTCTCGTCTCGTTGTTGCGACGTTGGATTTCATCACCAACTAGTGACTTCAGAATTAGAAGGTCTTGTTTGCTTGGTATTGTTTCCTAGATTCTGTTTACTAGCGCATGCTATTTGTTTACCCAAGTTGACCATAGGACTTTATTCGTAAGTTTGTAACTCATTCACAATAGATCCTCCACGTCGTTCACATAGAATGTAGGGCTTACCTCCAGAAAACCTAGAAGGTTCTCAAACCCTGCCTACAAGATCACCTGAGGGCTCTCCTCAACAGAGTGAAGTCCAAGACATCACCACTCCACAAGTGGAAATAATTGACTCTCTAGAACGGTTCCGAATTACCAATTCTCGAGAGCACTTTCGACTTCACCTTGATTCTGAGAGACGTATTATGTGAGTGAATTCTTTTGGAGATTTAGTTGTTGTGTCTTCTGGATCACCGACTGGAACTTTTCCAGGAACGGAAGGCCAAGATCCTTTTTGGTCTACTGGTGTTTTCGGACAAGATCTCTTTGGTGCAGGATCGGGCGTTGAAATCACCGTCTCACCTGCGTTCCCCGAAACCTCTGACCCACACGCAGTACCTTTTACTACTGCTTATTATTTTCCTAGTACAGAAGCTCTACGAGTTGACCACATCTTGACCATCCCTTTAAAAATGTCCCATTACACAGATACTACGAGTATTCACAACGGGATTACAACGGTCAATCAAGCCCCCATCCACACACTGCTCTCGCCCAGTGTCACCTCGACGCTTCTACCCAGATACCGTGCGTTGAATGCTTCTATTCCCACTCCTACGCAAACCCCATCCAGAACTCCTGGTGGTCCCTCTTCTTCTGGGCACTTTCCTCCTAGCTTCATTCCGACACTTCCTCAACCCACTTTCGGAGGAACTTTTTCATCCTCTATCAGCGACACTAATCCTAGTGGCACTATTCCGTCGTTCACACCAAATTACCAGATTCCTGTTGGTGGAAAATTTCACCAAGGAGGTTTGACTCAACCCCCCCTTGTAGGGAAAATTCCTATTGGAAAACAAATCCCAATTGGAACACAACCCCCGATTGGAGGACAACCCCTACTGACCACACCCTATGGACAAAACATACCTCCATCCTTGGCCCGGTATTGGAAGAATCTGATACAGCATAATCCTCAATCGACTAGGGGGCAACAACTTCTAGCTACATCCGTTATACCCCCTAGTATAGGCCAACCATATCCAGGTACGTCCAATCCTATTTGGGGCTCGAATGCTCAAACTCACGTCCCTATTCAAGGATACAATCCCATGAGCTACTTTCCTCCACAACAACCACTGAATCTGCCTGGGTCTTCGCATTATATGCAGACTTCTTATGGTCCCGCTGGTTTGCCGATGGGACTCCCTCCCCAAAGCCACCAATACTCGCATGTGAATAGACAGTTACCCTTCTTGGACACTTTGGACCTTCCAGGTTTGTCAAGGATTTTAAACAATCCAATCTGCAACTCTTCCCAATGGCCCGCTATACTAGCCAAGCTATCATCAGACATCCCTAAATTCGATGGCAAAGTGAGAGAGGACCTGAACAATCATGTCATGACTTTTCACCTCTGGTGCTCATCCTACTCCTTGATGGATGACTCTATTCGTTTACGTCTTTTTCAAAGAACTCTCACTGGTTCTGTTGTAAAGTGGTATATATAATTACCACGAGGTTTCTTCGCCAACTTCAACACCCTAGCTATGGCTTTCCTCACCCACTACCAGTTACCGATCCGTTATGAAACGGGGACCGAGATTTTGAGTTCTTTCAAACAAACCAAAGCCACTCATATATCTAATCACATTCATGAGTGGCGACAGAGACGACGTCTCATCAAACTCGAACCTCTTGATCAGTTGTTGGCAGAGTGGTTCACAAAATAATTTGTGAACAACATCGCTCGTGACATCACCATGGGTGGAGTTGTCACGGAAGAACATGTCATAAGTCATGCTCAATATCTTGACCTCATTTACTCACAAACGGGTACTCTTTATGACTTACTCCCTGATGCACCTCATCCTTCCACTTCTGCCACCTCAACTAACCCAGCTGCTTCTCATGCGGCCAACGGTGTGATTGACACTTTCCATGCCCAACCACATTCCACCTCAATCAACAACCCCAAACCCGCTTCTTCTAATGTTCAAAATGCTCTGTCTCCTACCCCTCCCACCGGGAAGACTTCTGAGGTAAATGTTGTTCAATCTACCCCAACCGGTAAAAAAAAATCCCGAAAAGGAAAGGGTAAGAATAAGGAGGACAAAAATACTTCTCAAGCAAAAAGAACCAAAACTCAACCTATTGACGATAGGGATAAGCACAAACCCCGATACCCTTGTCTTATCTGTGGTGATGATCACTACACGAAGGATTGTCCACGACGCACCGAGGTTACTAAGTTCCTTCAAGGAACCCCGAAACCACCCACTCCGGCCATTTTGTCCCAACCCTTCCCCTCTCAACAACAGGCCCAATTGGTCATTAATGACCAACCTTCCCCTTATACTACGTCTTATGTATTGATGTGTACTGGCGATTCAAAGAAGAATGACATTGCACTCACCACTCGAGCCAAAGATTATTCTCCCTCTAAAGAGAAGGTTGATGATCTACCTCCTTCATTGGTACATCCCTCTCCCGCGACTCCACCTACCAACAGTCCTCTTCATCTCGAACGATTGAGTCTTGACACAGTTCTTTGCCCCCCTCCGAAGGGCATCGTTCAGAAATCGGCTTTCAATCCTCATGCTCGTGTTGCCCAGAACTACAACATTGTTGAAGATCTGGCCCAAGCACCTTCCGTTATGTCAGCCCTCGAAGTCCTTCAAAGTTGTCCCACACAACAGAAGGCACTGTTGAAAGCTATCGATGGAATCGACCTGACGGACACGAATTTAATAATTTTTGACTTGGAAGACCATATTCCAAAGTTACCCCCTCAACTCGCATTCCAAATACAAGTGATTGTCTCTGACAAAAACATTTGTCGAATCGTTATTGATGAGGGTGCCTCGATGTGTGTCATGTCTGTTACCTGCTGGAAAGCCATCGACTCTCCCTCTTTGACTGAATCCCATAACACAGTCAAAGCCTTCAATGGCTCCGGTTTTAAGCCCTACAATGTCCTCCCTTCATTGCCAATCATGCTAGAAGGCAAAATGGTCCAAGTCGAAGTGGAATTCTTTGACGCTCCTCTCGATTACAATCTTCTTCTTGGCCGTAGCTGGATCGATTCCATGCGTGTAGTTGTGTCGACTCTTTTTCGTGTGGTACGTTTCCCACATCAAGGAAAGGTCATTACCGTTGACCAATTAGCCTTCTTCAACTTAGATACGCGTATTGGCAACATACCGTTTATTGCTAAAACCCCACCGGGTTACGAGAACGTCGGTGTAGGTCTTCTCAAAGACTCTTTGTTAATGGGTACCTTCCCCATTCCACCACCCGATGTTCCACACTCGTCCGTTGCTTCAATCAACATGATCTCCACCTCGATTCACAGAACCCCTGCGTCTCACGACCCATGGATGGTACCTGACCCTGGCGATCATCTTCGTTACGACGACGAAATGCCTTTGAGTCCGATCGAATCTGCCTATCAGGCCATTCAATTGGCAACCCCTTATACCCCCTCTCTTGGTGATTTGTCTCCAGATCCTTTCCGCATCATTTTCCCCATGGATGAGATGATTATGTCCGTCGTGAAAGACACCCCATGGGATGATGGCCATCACCGTTCCATCCTCTTCTTGGAACAACACACCATCGATATTTACCAATGGATCTCGGCCCCGTTGACCGTTTTCGTCATTTCAACCGTTCCCGAGTCCACACACGATGTGTTTTCCAAAGGAAACTTAATCAATATCTCACCCACTATTCCCCTTGACATATCCATCAAACCTGGAATTGTCGAAAATGTGCATATCGAAGCTTCGTATTCCCCTGATGAACTCGTCACCTATAAGTCACTTTTCAAATAATTTTGTGACGTCTTTGCCTGGAGCTACGAAGAAATGACGGGTATCGACCCTGACATTGTGATACATGAGATCAAGACATACCCAGACGCTAAACCTGTCTGGAAACGCCTTCATCCAGTTCACCCACGTAAAGCGGCTACTATCAAGCTTGAAGTCGAGAAACTTCTCCAAGCCGACTTTATTTACCCGGTGGCCCTCACTGACTGGGTTTCCAATCTTGTCCTGATTGACAAGAAACAAGGCACAATCCGTGTATGCATTGATTAAAGGGATATCAACAAAGCTTGTCCTAAAGACAACTTTCCTACCCTCTTCGTCGATCAGATTGTCAACGATTGAGCTGGAAGCGAAATCTTCTCTCTAATGGATGGTTTCTCAGGATATAATCAAATCAATATTGTTCCTGAGGATCAACACAAAATCTCTTTTATTTGTCCTTGGGGCACTTTCGCCTATCGGAAACTTCCTTTCGGTCTCAAGAACGTTGGTGCAACTTTTCAACGTGCTATGTCTTACGCCTTCCATGATATCAAGCACATCATGCACCCATAACTTGACAACTTACTCGCTCATTCCATGCGTCGAGTCGATCATCCAATCCACCTCCGAGCCATTTTCATCCTTGTCGGTTTTACCATATACGCTTGAATCCTCACAAATGCATTTTCTGCGTAGAATCCGGCCAACTTCTAGGATTTATTGTTTCGCGTCAAGGGATCAGGGTATATCCTTTAAAGGTTGAGGTGATTCTCAATCTCCCTCCTCCTTCTACACTTCGCTAGTTACAAAGTTTGCAAGGGAAAGCAAACTTCCTTCGTCGTTTCATCCCAAACTACGTCGAGATAACTCGTGGATTTACGCGACTCCTCAAAAAGGGGTCTGAGTTCGTATGGGATACCATCGCAAACAAAGCCTTCGAATCTTTGAAACTGTCCTTAACACATGCTCAACTTCTCTTCCCCCCCAATTACAGTCGCGATTATTTCCTCTACCTCGCAGCCTCGGATTACACCATCGCTATGGTTCTCGTCCAAGAGGATGATTCTCATGACGAACATGTTATCTATTACTTGAGTCGAAGTCTAACGACTACCGAAACCAAGTATTTGCATGTCTAAAAACTGGCCTTGGCAACTGTCCAAGCAGTTCAATGCTTCCAGCACTATATCCTCTCTTGCAAGACTATGGTGATTTCTAACTGAAACCCTATGCAACACATTCTCACACGTCAATTGCTAGGGGGAAAATACTTCAAATGGATAGTTATACTCCAGGAATTTGACTTGGAATTCGAATGAGCCAAGTCCAAGAAGTCCTTAGTGTTTTCCGATTTGATATGCGACCTTCCCTACTCTGCAACAGAAAATGTAGCAGTGGATTCATTACCTGATGAATCCCTTTTCCTAATTAGTTTCGATAATCTTTGGTATGGCGATATCATCATATATCTCCAAACCCAGACTTTCTGGCCTAATCTGTCTAGTACTGACCGACGTCGAATACGCTACCAAGCCCGTCAATATATTATCCTCGGGGATACTCTTTATCGTCGTGGGATTGACTCAGTTTTTCGACGCTGCCTCACGTTCGACGAAGCCAAGAAATACCTAAATGATTGCCATTCTTGAGCCTATGGTGGTCATATGTCTGGGTATGTTATTACCCAGAAGATCTTACGAGCATTGTATTTTTGGCCTTCTTTATTTAACGATTGCATAATTGCCATCCAAAAATGCCATGCTTGCCAGACCTATAATCATAAGATACGGTAACATCCCGCTCCTCTTCACCCTGTGGTCTTCGTTGGTCCTTTTTCGAAATGGGGTATCGATTTCATGGCATGTCACCCCCACTCGAGCGGCGGGAATGGATACATTATTGTAGCCGTATATTATTTTACGAAATGGGCGGAGGCGATGCCGACATTTGAAAATACTGGAAAGACCACAACATTATTCATTTTCAATCACATCATAGCTCGTTTTAGTGTTTCTCAGGCTATCGTCACCGATCACGGTAGCCACTTTAGAAACTTCATGATGTCCGAAATCACTGAAAAGTTGGGTCTTCAAAATGAAAACTCAATGCCCTATTACCCACAAGCCAACGAGAAAGTCGAAGCGATTAACAAAGTTCTCATAATTATGCTTCGACAAATGATAGGGATTCACAAAACAAGTTGGCACACAATGTTGTTTTCAACATTGTGGGCTTACCGGACGTCCGTTAAGTCTGCTACTGGGTTTACACCTTTTCAGTTAGTCTATGGGTTAGAATCCATTCTCCCAATTGAATGTGAGATACCCTCCTTAAAATTAGCCGTCGAACTCCTACCGAACACTTCTGCAGAATAAGAACGTTTGTTGTATTTCATGTGATTAGACGAAACTCGACGCGATGCTACCCTAGTCATAGAAGCCCAGAATAAACGTGTCAAGGCCCAATACAACAAACATCTCAAGCCTCGCGTTTTCTCCGAAGGAGATCTGGTTCTCCTCTACGAAAAAGATCGATATATGCTAGGAGCTGGAAAATTCGAAGCCATGTGGCGAGGTCCTTATATCATCAAACGAGTTTTAGAGAAAGGATCTTACAAGTTAGTAGATTACGATGGTATCCCTTTGAGTGAACCTAGAAATGGATTGTACTTAAAGAAGTACTATGCATAAGATCACCTGTGCACGAGTACTTGTATTTTTATTGTATCATACTTCTTGTGTGTTATTGTAGTTTGTTTTTTTGTTATTTGGTCTCTGCCCTTATGATACATTGTGTTTGATTTCCAGATGTTGGAGTCTTCGCTACCCCACATTAGCTCTGTTGATGGCACTAGCCGTAGTACTCAGAACCTTACTTCTGCTGCGTGGGCAATTTACGCCCCTACAAACGAACTTATCACTCTACGAGGTGTGTGCCTCGGTCATGCAACCAACAATATTGCAGAGTATAGCGTTGTTATCGAATTGTTGATTGATGTTATCTCGCTTGGTATCCATCACTTGGTTGTGCGAATCGATTCGTAGCTCTTAATACTACAGTTAGGTAATGTCTATGTTATTCGAAGTCCTACTTTGTTACGAGTGTATTTGTGAATTCGCCTCTTGGAACGTTATTTTGATTATATTGAATATCATCATATTCCTAGACGTCTAAATACATTAACTGATGCATTAGCTAACTATGTATTAGACATACATTTGGGTCATTTATAAATCAATCACATCACAAGTATCACACAACACAAGATAAACCGGTAGAAGCCGTATGTATATATAATGATCAAAAAGTTTTTTACAAAAATGTTCTGTCCGAGGACCAAAATTTCAAAATCTAAATCTCATAGCTTCTACAAAGTGACATCATGGATGACGTTCATGGTAACACACGACTTCCCGAGCAACCCTACAAAGCAGTCAGCCAACAAACTCTGACACCCCCACCGTATGACGCTGATAACGTCGTGGAACCTCTCCAAAAGGCATGTCTGGAATGTCTGCAGTCAAACCCTCTAAGTTTTGTTCCACTACTTCATAATATTAAGCGTGCCATCGTGGCACTGGAGCCACCTCTCCTCATCGTTGAATAGGAGAAGTACCAGGTGGTCGATAAGGCCCCACATCTGTGTCATCAAAAAAGAATTTTTGTAATTAGACCTTGGACGAACATAAAAACATTTTCATATGATAAAATTCACAAAAACATTTAAAAAGTAAAAAATGTGTACTTCTTACCGAGATCTCCCCACTGAGCACCCTCGGGCAGAACCAAGTCTAGATCTCCTCGGAAGTCCAACCCGATATAGGCATAATCATCGACCATCAACATCTGTGGTCGCAAC
This sequence comes from Picea glauca, assembly GCA_000966675.3. Lineage (NCBI taxonomy): Eukaryota > Viridiplantae > Streptophyta > Pinopsida > Pinales > Pinaceae > Picea > Picea glauca. The sequence continues at coordinate 52,717 of JZKD02S1790895.1, read as the reverse complement.
CAGTCAAAGAAGGAATCAGTGTATTTGATGATTGGTCCAACTACATGCCTGGCCATGAGGTTACACCACCTCAACATTCTTGGATGCTCTGGAGCTGGTAAACCCCACTCAACCTGCAACCTCAGCAAGGGAACCCTCTCAAGAAAGAAGGACACCAACAAAGACCCGTACCTGAATTACTTTAGGTCGCCTCTCCTGCATTTGTTCAATTGCCTCTTCATGCTATGAAGGACTGCATCTGCCTAGTTAAAGACCCGAGGCTCAGTACACTCTATGTCATACTGAAAGTAGCTCTAGAGAGCCATGTGAGGAGTAGCGCTCCCAGCCATACAAGCAATGGTGAACAAAATAGTGCAAAGGGTCAAATCCTGCACCCCCCAAATGACCACTTTTCCTTTGCTCCTTTTTGTCTCTAGAACACAATAAAAACGACAATATTCACTCATAGGCAGCCCACCACCTTGGCTACCAGTCAAGCTAGCATGGCACCCATGCCGTGACAGTCCTGTCAAGAAGTAAATGTCCTCGATATCCAAGGACAATGTGTGGACCCCTAGGTGGAAAACTTGTTGGTCCACGTCCCACATATCCACGAGGTAATCCAATAGCCTGACTTGGGCCCTCATACCCGAGATCTAAAAGAATTTTAGGAGACAACAGTCTCGCAAAGCGGAAACGGTGCTCGGGTTATTCCCAATAATAGCATCATTTTCTTCATGCTCTCTTTCACACCATTCCAGTACCATGGTGATAGACAAATGCCTGCATAAGAAACATAAGAAGAAGGTCAACGACTCTCTTCAAGACTTGGTATCTTTTTCATTGAGCAAACTTTAAAGAAATTTTTCAGTTTGCGGTTCTCGGAGGTGCCCTTTAGGCACAGTACGAGGTTCTTGCAGGTGCCTTTGGGGCCACCTGCGAGAATGGTGCATTCTCTCAGGTCCCGTGTGGTTGGCCTGCGAGAATGTCTGAGCACAAATTTAACCCCTAAAACAAGCTCAAAAACTTGAATTTTACCAATGAAAATGAAAAATTGAACCACGAAAAGATAGAAGACAAGGAGCTTACCTCACTACCGTAGACAGTTCATCGAATGGATGCTCGTACCTTCCGCAATCAAGCGCCAAAATTCAAGGGCAAAAGAGAGGTTTTGGGTTAAAATATTGGCAAAGTTACAATGACTATGGTAAAAAGAACTTTTACCCACTTATATTTACTTTTTGCCATTTTAATTGGTTTTTATAATTGTTTTATTTATTAAACCTAATGCTTAATACCCTTATGAGTGCGACTTTTGCAGACATAACGACTTCAACATTCATACACAGGGATACAGATATTTTTTCTCTTTTTCATCACATGTTTGCATTGTTTTTTATCGTTTTTGCACAAAACCTTGAGCTTGGTCTTTGTCCGTTCTCCCGCTCGCAAATACATGAGAACGTGATCGAGAAAACTTTTATCACTTTTTCGGGCTCAACAAGGTTATATGAAAAAGGAACCCCCTGGAGTCCTCTTTAAGGTCTTTTCAGACTCTCTAAACATGAAAAGATCGTTGAGCGACCTTGCTATTTTCACGTGCGTTAAAGTATTTGAAGAAATCATCTGTTGAGCGATAATTTATCTCTTTTTCGGTCTCATCGAACTATTTTACGAAAAAGGAACTGAGAGAGTTCTCTTTTGAGTGTTTTTCCAGACTCTATAATTATGAAAAACCTTCGAGTTTTCTATCTTTGGACTCATTAAACAAACATCGAAAGACCTGTAATGGGACCGAACCAATCCTTCTTGGGGTTCGTTAAACATACTCTGAAGGACTCATCCGAAGGATGAGCTTATATCAACAGGCATATGTTATCCTCCTCAAGCTTGCGTAAAAATAAAGAGGTACTTGCCAGAAATGGTGGGGGGGGAATTTGGAAAAGGGATATGTTTTCGTATTCGTATTATTGCCAGTAAGTGTCACTCTTGAACATGACACCCCCTGATTCATCATCTGAAGCTGGTTTGGGAAATCTATTTGTCTCTCATTCGATTTTCTACAAGGTCGTATCCTGAGTTGTCTCTGAGTCAATGTGGCCAAATCATTGGTCGTGTCATTCATATGTTCAAGTGAAGTTCATCCGAAACCTCTATTGAGTCGGCCATCTGCAGTTGTCCATTCTCTCTGTGTTGACCTTCCCTGTGTCCAGTTCAACTTGCATCATACTCTGTTCTTCCTTCAAAATATGTTACTCATTTCGTGTCATTGATGGGGGATACATCAAGGCCCTACTATGACGAGTTTTGTTCCGTTGACTCCAACTCATTATCCGAAAACAAGACTTAGAAATTCTTTGGTACCTTGGAACTTGCATGCCTCAATGGAAAGTTTCCTCACTTTTGACAGTGGGTTTTCATCATTGACCCCTGATCGAGAGATTCCATTGGATGTTCAACCTAGACTCATTTATTCACATTCGGTGGATTGTACTAGTGTACCTTGGGAGTCATTGACATTAATGGTGATTTCCCTCGCACTTGTTAACGGTTTCATCAATGACCGGTAATCAAGTGGTTTCTACCATGTTCGACTTCAACACATGTAATCAAATGGTTAGATTCGTACTTTCAGATGATGGGATTGAAGACCCTGGATCTCATCTCTTTGATCCAGGTTGTGATGGAATATGTATAATTTGCTGACACATAGATCCACTTTGTATGTCTCGTGGCTATGTTGTCTTAATTCGAATTTTCTTCGATGGATCCACAGTGTATTCTTGGTGGCTATGCAATATTTTGATGGCATGGATCCACAGTGTATAATTGGTGGCCATGGCCTATGTTTATGGTGTCATATGTCCATGATATGAGTATGGGAATGCATGCCTCAGAACTAGTATGATATTCTGTCGATGTTTGGTTGTTTGTAGGTTTCCGATTAGGTGCGCTCCTGGTTTCCGACACACACACATAGTTTACAAAGTGTTTCGGCTGTCACTGATTCCGGCCTCATACTTTGGGGGGAATTTTGTTACACATGATTTTGGTCATCTTGGTGATGTATTAACAATGGTGTACTCAGGCTCCCAATAAGAACTTTGTCCTGAGAAAAGTGGCATTTATCTCCTTCCAGAAAACATATTTTCAAATTGAGTTTGCAGGCTGCTTATAGCCTAGGGTGCGAGAATGACCCATTCTCGCAAGCCACCTTCAACTAGGGTGCGAACTTCTCGCATTGTGTTCTATACATAAGGTGAAAACTTATTTTCAATCTTGTAAAAGGGAAGAAGTCTCGAGGGTTCTAGAAGGGAATCTTCTAGAAAATGGGTTGGCATTCGAATGGTTATCATTTTACTGGTTTCCCTGATTTGGTGGGATCATTCTCATCCATGTAACCATCTCATCCTCTCCTATATATTGATAGGATTCTCATGGAAAAGGTTAAGCAAGATTAATTGAAGAATTGGTGAAGGAATTGTGTGAAGAACCCAGCTTGAACAGAAGATTGGAGATTCTAGTAGATCTATCAAGAGGAATTGGATCTTCTTCATGCAAGGACAGAGAAAGTGTGTGTGTTGGAACCAAGAGTCACTAAAAGGAAGCTTGCGACATCAAGGCGATCAGGTTGTATCTTCTACTTTCGATTAATATGATACAACAACATGTCCTTTTCCCATAAAGTCATTCTCACTTTATTGTGTAACTCCTTGATCATATGCATAAGTTGATGCTTGAATACATTTTTCTATCTTCACTTTGGTTGGTTTGTGTTGTCTTGGTCTGGACCTCACGAGAGCATCGGAGCGAAGCGGGAGCAACAAAGACCTAAGGAAGCGATACAAAGGTATGTCACTTGTTCCTCCTTACTAGCTATTCAATGGTTGTAACTTGGGGAAAAGAGTCATGTCCTATCCTGTTTTGTTCTAGATCCAGGTGGATCTAGGGAGATCTGTTAGTGTCCGCACCTACTGATTAGTTCGATAACACCCGTTCCCTGTAATCACCATTTGACAATGCATTCTCTTCATTGGCACAAACAATAGATGTCTCTTTGATACCTCGCTTGCGTTGTCCCCTATATGTTTCCGTCTTTGCAAGCAGATTACCATGAGTCTGTGGCATGGCATCTGTTCCAAGAACAGTCGGGTCCTTGAAACGATTGAAACTCATAGCAACAGTAGATCTCAGTTGATCGACCCCTGCAACAATTGCACTGTTATTTAGTGTGGACTTTGTCACTCTTGTAGCATTACCTCCTACATTGGCCAATGCAGTCATTCCACCCCTATTCTCTGTATTTGTTGTTGCATTCAGGTTTAAACTAGCAGCCTCTATCAGTCCTACAAAATTCCTTCTTCCTTCTTTGGCCCCTGAAGTGATTTCACTTCCATATTCTTGTTGCACTGTGACCAATCCTACATAATTCTCTTTTCCTTCTTTGGCCCCAATAGTAATTTCACTCTGGGAATTGATTTCCCTATAGATTTGATCGAAAAAGAGAGCATGGTCATTCTTACTAACCTGATAATTATTTCCATTTCCTAGACCAGGTTTTTGTTGATCTTGTCCTCTCAGACCAACAACTAGCTCAAGCTTTGTACTCCACTTCTGCTGCATTACTTTGCCCTACTGTGACCCCTGCAGCAATTGCATTGCTATTTAGTGTGGACTTTGTCACTCTTGCAGCATTGCCTCCTACATTGGCCAATGTAGTCATTCCACCCATATTCTCTGTATTTGTTGTTGCATTCACGTTCAATCTAGCAACCTCTGTCAGTCCTACAAAATTCCTTCTTCCTTCTGTGGCCCCTGCAGTGATTTCACTTTCATGTTCTTCCCGCACTGTGACCAATCCTACAAAATTCCCTTTTCCTTCTTTGGCCCCAGTAGTAATTTCACTCGAGGAATTGATTTCCCTATACATTTGACCGAAAAAAAGAGCATGGTCATTCTTACTAACCTGATAATTATTTCCATTTCCTAGACCAAGTTTTTGTTGATCTTGTCCTCTCAGACCAACAACCAGCTCAATCTTTGCAGACTCCACTTCTGCTACATTACTTTTCCCTACTGTGAACCCTGCAACAATTTCACTGCTATTTAGTGTGGACTTTGTCACTCTTGCAACATTGCCTCCTACTGATCTAAAAATGAAGAAGACTTGTATTCTTGAAAATATTTGCAAGTAAAATTTATGTGTTAAAATGCAAATGGATCAACTTTGCAGCACAACATTAATAGGATTTACTCATTCAAGATGGATATAAACAGCAGCAAAATCAGTGAACAAAAAACACATAACACAACAAATGATAAAGGAGTTCACCCCTCTCTTGGTCTACATCTCCTGGTCCAACTTCCAATATCATTTGTATTATTTGCTCAAAGTGCTCAAAAATGTGCTTTACAATGCTCAAAATTCCAAATATACTGCTCCAATAGCTTCAGAACGTCCAAAAACCCCTACCTGGGCTTTTTCGACATCTCGTTTGGCCAAAAATTGAAGAAGATAGGCTTCTTGGAAGTACCCCCTTCAAGCTTGTTGTCTCTGCATCTACAAAACACACCCTTGTTGGCTCAACCTAGCCCACAAGCATTTTAAAGCATAAAAACTTGGCACCAGCTACAACTGCACAACCGGTACAAACCGTCAAATGGTTACGTGCCGACCTTTAACTACCAAGGCCCGTGGGCACATGGTCACCACATGACCACGCACAATACACAACAGGGCTAAAATTTTAAACTGTATGCAAAACTGTAAGGTTAAAACCACACGCATACACGTTGGTCACATGTTATATCAAACCATGCACATTTCAAACGGTTACAACATATATTACGGTGGGTCTAACCGCCCGTACCACCGGTCGTATGCAATACAATATATAACCATGGGCCGAGGCTTAGCGTCGACCCGGTTCACGCCCCAATACACATTTTTGCAAATTTAAATATATTACAATGCATATATATGTTAAGTAACATGTGCGGGCATGACGGTTGTGTGGCCTTTCCCAAGGCTTTACCCTGCCCAGAGGTCAAGGGGTCGACTCCTGCCAAGTGCAAAGATTTTAATCCAATAAATAGGTGACACATGGCGGCCATTGATTGGGCCACATGTCACCATCCCATTCACTGTCAACAATCCATGTCACATGCCAACTATCAGAATAGCTACCTGCCATGTGTCGTACAACCTGCCACATCAGCGTCCATACGGACTGTACAGTCAACACCCCTTTTTTTTTTGCCTGTTTGTAAATTTGAACAGAATGCGATATTTCTCGCTCCTGACAACTGTTTGAACCCAAACAAGTTGCGTTGGGTTCATAATGGCGATGCCTACGCTCTGGTTCGATTTGAAGCAATTTCGAACACTTTGAATTTTTGAGCAAAATTTGATCCCCTGGATCACACATCCCCATTGGAAAGCTTTTGGACCTCCAAAAGACTATTTTTAGTCTATTTGAAGATGAGGGTATAGTTCCCTCACTCTTCCAACCTCAATCCACTTGCCTTTGCTTGGATTTGTACCTTTAAGACCAACTAGAAAATACTCCACATTTCCTCATTTTCAAGTTCGCATTCACCTGTCAAGGATGGTGTCTTCATGCAGTTCTGTAAGATATTATGGGGAAAAATCATCTATAGAAGGAATCTGAACATGATCTCCTTGATCATCAATCAAAGGAGGCTCATACAATTTCAAATTCTCAACATTAACAACTGCATACATTTTCATATAAGGAGGCAAATCTAAACGGAACGCATTGTTACCAATCTTGTCGATAATCTTGAAAGGACCATATCGAATTGGTTTGAGTTTTTTACCTTCTCCTTTAAGCCTCTCCTTACTTATGTAAAGCCAAACTTCATCTCCAACTTGGAAACTGTGATCAACACGATGCTTGTCATGTCTCGTTTTGTACTTGGCTTGATTCTTTTCCAACTGCTCTTGCACCATTTGATGTATCGACTGAATTTGTTCAATGAACTTTTCTGCCCTATCAATGTCATATTGACCTTCAATAGCAATATCCTTCCCAAAGATAAAATCTAAAGGATATTTGGGCAAATAGCCAAAACATGCTTCAAATGGTGACGTTTGAGTTGAAGAGTGCTTAGCTAGATTGTAAGCATGTTGAATGTAGTGTAAATTCTCATCCCAAAGTTTAGGACGCTTGCTGCAATAAGCACGAAGAAGATGCACCATTGTTCGATTTACCACTTATGTCTGACCATCTGTTTGCAGATGAAAAGCTGTGCTCTTTTTTAGTTTGGTGTCCATGAGTGCCCATAAACTCGACCAAAAACTTCCAACAAATCGAGAATCCTGATCAAAAATAATGGATTTAGGCAATCCAAAATGCACCCAAACATTTTGAACGAACATTTGTGTCGTTTGTTCAGCTGTAACCTGCTTTGTACAAGGCATCAAAATACACATTTTGCTAAATCGATCAACCACAACATAAAGATAATCATGATTTCGTCTAGACATA
>JZKD02S1790895.1:17093-28121 GCA_000966675.3 Picea glauca | reverse complement strand
ACACCTTATTCTTAAACTGTAATTCCTAACTATTTCCCATTGACCCCTAATACTTAATATTTTTCCCATGATCTCTAACACTTCAATATTTATTATTCACCTCTAACCCTTAACAAGAGACAACCCATCTCTTGCTCCATTTTATGCTTCGCTTTTTATGTTGGTTTATGTGTTTAACTATTTTCAATGTTTTTGGTTGTAGGGGCGGGGAGAATTATTCGATATCTCGGAGGAAATTAAAACTACCTATTATGTGTGGGGTCTAGGAAATGTCTCTAATAACATTATGCCCTTTGGGAACGCATTAGAATTGCAAAAGAAATTGATCTATAAACAATGGATTTATAGTCCACTCACTTCACCAACACAGATACTATGTAAAACTTTTACTCTAATCTTTGTTCTCGGTCCTAGACAAAGTGTCATGTCTTCAAATGTGGCCACTAAGCCTCTTTCCTCTGCTATGTGCAAGGATCTATGTACTTCTTCTTCTTGGTTTTGTTGTAAGGCCTGCTCTTTGTCCAATCTATAGAAACAAACCAATGCAATCCCTTCAATAGGCACGTGAGGATGGAATGTTTGTGTGATGGATTAGCTTCTTGGTTACTTGCTTATGGTGGCCATCAAGTCTTCTCTTCCTTCAACAACTCACCGATACACCTGACAACTTGTTCTTCAACCTCTGCTCATTTCACCTCCTATTCACAATTGTTTTAATAGAATTGTCTTCAAGATAACATCTTATTGATTTCCAATCATAAAATTACCACCCAATACCCTAACTGATCCAACAACTAATAATTCATCCCAAGTATTAGAAATTCAACCCGTAATTGAAATTCAACCAACAATATCTAAAAATACCTTGTCAAAGTGTATAAATTCCCAACAATGAAGTTGTGTCCCGCAACAATGTGAAATCGTTCCAAACAAAAGAGAAATTGCATAGGGATGGATTTGAGTGCCCAACAATTAAAAATTCGACTCAAACAAACTATAAATTCTCCCAACAAGTAGAAATTCGCCCCAACAATTACAAAAACACTCATGCACATAGAAATTCGACCCAAGTCAAAAGAAATTGGTTGGGAGGAAGAAATTAAACTCAGAGAATGAACAATATTCTATGAGGAAAGAGAAAATTCCCAACATCTAGAATATACTGAATTAGAAACTCCCTAAGTAATTGCAAGAGAGATATTTCCACAGCCATCGATCTAAGACTTCAAGAGGAATTGGACGATGGACATTCTTGAGCTATTATGGCTATTCATTTACATCAAAATTCAACTACAAGCAGCAATTTAAACCAAAACTAAGCAAGTACATGATTATTAATCAACCACAAACAATTTGATGTGATATACACATTTATATAGATGAATTCCATATAACAAAAACATATCCTTGAATGGATGCTCAATCTATTCATCTCGACAATTTCTAGTATCATGCTTTTATGGCATTTTATGCCTATTTCTCCCTTGGCACCTAGAAAGACCTTTTGGGAATGAACGTACAAGAGGAAATTGTTGATATTATGGTAGTTGCGGGAGGTATTAACCTCCATGTAACCTTTGACGAGACTAGAATATTTCGGGAAGCAAGAGAAACCCTAAATCCTTGGACAATAACCCTAGAAGACAAGTCAGCTAAAGAGAATAATTAATATTGATTTTTTATCCCCCAGGAAGAGAAGTCATCCCAGACAGCTAAGAACGAGTAGTAAAAATAGAGTGCACTAGAGATCATTTGTGACTCAATCACTCGCAACTGCATAAGACCAGTTGTGCGCAATTTTGGAGAGAAGTTGCAGTTGTAGTTGTTGCAACTTGTATTTTGGTTTCTAGCTTGGACTTTCTGGTTGGTATTTGGTTATATTTGCTTGGTGTGCTAGCCTTGGTTGGATATTGATTTTCTACCATAATTCTTCTCTTTGTTAAGATTAAGGTGCTCGGGGGTGGCCTTTGTGCCTATGGTTGGGTGACAATACTGTTATATTGTTTATGGTTAAACGAGCACACCCACTTTTCTAACAAATTATGGGCCCACACCTCCTTCAGACAATCTAACCACTCGAAGGAAGCTAAGTCATAAGATTATCAAGCTCATTGAAGAAATTCCTCTAGGGTTTCTAGCAGGTGCAGTTTCTGAAGCACTGTCACTAGGGTTACTAGCAGGTGCAATTGCAAACCCTAAAACCTTTTTCCCAGCACCTTATAATGGAACAACTTACTCAAGGAGAGGATATTCTAGTGTGCCTTAGTCCAGTGCACCTATTGGCACTCTCAGAAGGAAAAAAATGTCAAGGTTGAGATTTTGGGTCAAAGTCAAAGTTTGACCAGCTATCAGTCAAAAGAAATCATGAATGGTCATCTACACTATTCAACTCTTACAGGAACTTTTGAAGATGACATGTGGATAATTGATAGTGGAGCTTCCAGGCATATGACAGGAGACCAGGTCAGACTCTCCAGTCTGAATGAAAAGAAGATATCCTACAAGGTAGAACTTGAAGATAAGAACACCAATCCAGTCGAAGGAATTGGTCAAGCCTCCATCAAATTGAAATCAGGTAACAATGTTCATTTGAGTAATGTCTTATATGTACCTAGTTTAGAAAAGAACCTTGTATCCATATATATCCTAGAAGACAAAGAAAATATAATATTCTTTGTAGATGGTGAAGTACTATCTTGGTCTAGAGACTCCAGCATAGAGAATGCTAGAGTTATTGGAACTCGTGAAGGAAAATTATACAGACTACTAGAATGTAATGATGAAGCTCTTATATATGATGAAGTCAATCCCAGTGAAATTTGGCATAGAAGGTATGCTCATCTTAACTATCAAGCATTACCTTTCCTCGAGAAAATGGTTGAAGGAATACCAAAACTACAATATACACATGAAGGAATTTGCAAAGGATGTGCTCTTGGTAAAAATGTTAAGAAGCCATTCTCTAGTAGAAATAATAGATCTAAGGAAATCCTAGATCTAATACATTCAGATGTTTGTGGTCCAATGCCAGTTAAATCTCTAGGAGGTTCTCTTTATTATGTAATATTCATAGACGATTACTCAAGAAAGACTTGGTTATATCTCTTGAAGACAAAGGATGAAGTTTTCAATAAGTTTCAAAAATTCAAAGCAGAAATAGAAAACCTCACAAGCAAGAAAATAAAGACTTTGAGAACAGATAATGGAGGAGAATACACATCCAAATAATTTGTTGCCTTTTTCAAAACAACATGGATTAGGAGGGAGCTAACTGTTCCTCATAATCCTCAAAAAAATGGTGTAGCGGAAAGAAAGAATAGATCCATCGAGGAAATAGTGAAGGCACTAATGAACGATCAAGGTATATCCATGTATTTATGGGGAGAAGCAGCCATGACAACAATATATGTTCAGAACATAATTATCCACCGCATATTAAAGGATATGACCCCAGAAGAAGCCTTCTTAGGAAAGAAACCCAATGTGGAACACTTAAGAATCTTTGAGTGCCCTTTTTACATCCATATCCCCAAGGATAAAAGGAAGAAACTAGAACCCTCGAGAAAGAAGGGCATATTTGTTGGATACAATGAATCATCCAAAGCCTACATAATCTATTTTCCAGAAAAACATAAGATTGAAGTCAACAAAGATGTAACCTTCAATGAGAATATGGCTTTCAAGAAATCGATAGAAGAATCCATGTAAGAAGAAGAATATGAAGAGCCTAAAGAAGAAAGCACCTATCTTCCATAAAGTCAGAATGAAGAACCAGAACAAATTGATCATCTGATGCGACCATGTGAACCTATTGAATCAATCATTGTACCCAAAACTAGAAAACTTCCAGCTTGGCTTGAATCTACTCTACCAGAATAAGAAAGACTCAAATCTCCAAGTAGCACCTTCAGAGAAAGCAAATAGCCCAAAATATTCTCCAGCTATGTAGCATGTATGAAAAAGATTATAAATGAAGAACCCACCACATTTGAGGAAGCAGCTCAAAAGAAACAGTGGAAAGAATCCATTACAGAAGAACACCAGTCTATCGTGAAAAATGGCGTGTGGGAAATCGTGCCTAGACCTAAGGAAAAATCAGTGGTAACTTCAAAATGGGTCTATAAGATCAAACATTCAGTAGACAAAAGAGTGGAAAAATACAAGGCAGGGTTTGTAGCTAGAGGGTTCTCCTAGAAGGAGGGAGATTATGAAAAAACCTTTTCTCATGTTCCCATATATACTTCTATTAGATCCATTATGTCTCTTGTTGCTTCCATGGGATGGAGTCTACATCAGATGGATGTAAAGACAATTTTTCTCAATGGAGAAATTGAAGAAGAAGTATACATTGAACAACCTCAAAGTTTTGAAGTACATTCCAAAGATACTCATGTTTGCAGATTAAATAAATCCATGTATGGACTCAAGCAAGCTCCAAGAGCTTGGTATGTCAGAATAGACAGTTACTTAATAAGACTTGGTTTCTCTAAGAGTCATGCAGATCCAAATCTCTACTACAAGGTTGTGAACAATGCACTTTGATTCTACTACTATATGTTGACAACTTAATCTTGACAGGTGCAGAGTCTCTCATCACCCAGTGTAAGAAGGAACTAGTTTATGAGTTCGATATGAAAGATCTTGGTCTCATGCACTATTACTTGGGACTATAAGTATGGAAGAATCATGGTGAAATATTCCTTGGAAAAGGAAAGTATGCAGTGAAGATTCTTCAGAAATTTGGAATGATGGAATGCAAATCCATGGCCACTACTATGACCATAGATATAAGAAAAGTAAGAGACTGAAATTATGATCCAGTAGACCCATCCCTATATTAGCAATTGATTGGGTCGTTGATGTATCTAGTAAATAATCGACCAGATATTTGCTTTGTTGTAAACACCTTAAGCCAGTTCCAAGTGGAACCCAGACATGAGAATTTGATAGTTGCAAAGCATCTTCTAAGATATATTTGTGGGATGCTAAACTATTGTTTAATATACACCTCATTGAGTGATATACAACTTCATGGATTCACGGATTCATATTGGAAGGGAGTGCATAAGATAGAAGGAGTACTTCATGAATGTGTTTCAGTTTGGGCTCTGCTATGATATCATGGGCCAGAAGGAAACAAAATTATGTTGCACTCAGCACAACAAAAGTAGAATATATCGCAGCATGTGAGGCATGTACCGAAGCAGTATGGATGAGGAAGTTGATTTATGGATTATTTGATCAAGTACCAAATTCGACCATAATATACTGTGTCAATCAAAGTTGTATAAGGCTATCAGAACACCCAGTGTTTCATGACCGATCGAAACACATTGACATCAAATACTACTTTATTCATGATAAAGTCCGGGAAGGAGAAGTGAAACTCTAGTATATCTCCACATATGAGCAAGTAGCATATATTCTAACAAAGCCTTTGTCCATGATAAAGTTTGCATACTTACGGGATAAGATGGGGCTCGTGGAGATAACTCCCTTAGCCGAAAGGGAAGAGATGGCTCCCCAGGTTGGGAGGGAGCACTGATACATATTATTGATCCATGGGAAGTCATTTTCAATTTTGGAAAATGGTCCAGGTTGGGAAGTTCCTTTCCAGTCCGAAAAGTGGTTCGAGATTTTTGAAGGATGGGAATTTTCCAGTTCGGAAAATGGTCCAGATCGGACAATCATTTTTGTAATGAAAATGGTCCGATAGATTATTGATGTACCATAGACAATTATTCCCCTTATGGCCAGTGTGGGGGAATGGTATAGGACATTCATTCTTCTTGGTAGTCACTCTAAGTAGTGGTCAAGTAGAATGGTCTTCCTCGTTGGGCAGTCATTCTTTTGAAGTTCACAGTTGTGAGTAGTTTCGAAGAACGATATGTTTTGAAGGTTGGTGCAGGATAGTCATTTCCTTAGGAAATGGTTCGGACAATCATTCCCTAGGGAAGACTCATTATCTCCAGGTTGCAATATGATTAGTGTCGGAGGAATAGCCCAGTTAGATTAATGGTCCAGGTTCAACAATCAGGGACATGAATTCCGTAGGGCAGACTCATTCTCTCCAGGTTGCACTATGATTAGTGCCGGAGGAATGGCCCAGTTAGGTGAATGGTCCAGGCTAAGAAATCATGGACAATTATTCTTCTATGCTTGGGAATAATAGTCCAAATAGCCCATGATTGATGTTTTATCTTCTGAGGGCAGATGCTCTTCCAGATCTCATAGATGCAAGTGGAAGAATGGCCCAGATGAATCAGTTTGTATCATGATATTGTTTATGCATATTGATATGAGATGATATGATTTTTGTAGAGACTATATGTCTCTGGACAATAGTTGTATGCTATTGTGGTGGATGTGATCCACTGATAGTGACTGTGGGTCACTGGTTAGTACTAGTGTGCTACTGAGAGTGGTTGTGTACCACCAGATAGTAGTTGTATACTACTATGAATAGACACAATAGTGTTCTATTGTATGGCATTGTTCTGGTTTCCATGGAGATTATCTATTTGGATAGTGATTATGGTGCTCATGATTTGATCATAGTCTATGTGGCTATGTTGATGTTACTGATTGAATGGTTGTTTGTGCTCAATACCATTTCGTTTTATACCTCCCTAGCTAGGAGGGAGTGTTGATATTATGGTAGTTGCAGGAGGTATTAACCTCCACTTGTAACCTTTGACGAGACTAGAATATTCCGAGAAGCAAGAGAAACCCTAAAGCCTTAGACAATAACCCTAGAAGACAAGTCATCTAAAGAGAATAAGTAATATTGAGTTTTTATCCCCCAGGAAGAGAAGTCATCCCAGACAGCTAAGAAGGAGCAATATAAATAGAGGGTGCTAGAGCTCATTTGTGACTCACTCACTCAAAACTACATAAGACCAGTTATACGTGTTGAAACTGTAGATGTTGCAACTTGTATTTCGGTTTCTGGCTTGGAATTCCTACTTGGTATTTGGTTATGTTTTCTTGGTGCGCTAGCCTTGGTTGGCTATTTATTTTCTACCAGAATTCTTCTCTCTGTCAAGGTTAAGGTGCTTGGGGGTGGCCTTTGTGCCTATGGTTGGGTGACAATATTGCTATATTGTCTATGGTTAAACGAGCACACCCAATTTTCTAACAGAAATAGGGAGAGTTGGGGCAATGGGAAGGCCAACACCTTGATCATTTGTTTCCCATCCCTCACTCTTCTCTCGTTTCATTTTTCTTCTATTTCTTCTATTTCTCTTTTTTTCATCTATTTTGTCTCATTCACTTTACATTTTCTTTGTTTTTCAATGCTTGCATAACCTTCATTAATTACCAAAATAATATTGAATCTACTGAGTCTTACAACCATTCTTGGTTTGGATCCATTTTGGATCACACCCCTCCATTGAGATGCTTTGTGGTCTCCAAAATCTGAAGGAAACCAATATGGATCAATGTACTTCTATTTTCTTCTTTGGAAGGTGGCTTTGACGTTGGCTCCTAGCTATAGCTCTAACTCTAGCTTCATCTCCGGATCGCTGCTCTAGCTACTCGCTCTGTTCCTTGGCTATGGATCTGGATCTAGTTCTACCTCAATTGTCCCTGCAATGCAAAACTATGCTCACTAACCCAAACACTGAACTCAACATCCATTACCATATCCCTCTCTGTCCCAGAGATAGTCTATCTTGGCTACCATTGAAGCCAAGTGGAATGTTGGTCTATGTTTAGTGTGACCCCAACAAGATATACCATCATGCATCAGTCCCTAAAAAGGAAGTGTGTCATTCATTCTCTTTCTAGGATCAGTTGTTTCCCATCATGGAAACAAATCTTTGGTTCCTTCACATGCTTGCAAGCAAGTCATGGAGTTCTCAAGAAATCCTCCCTCCAAGGTCACTAACCCCTATGAATTAGTATCTGGCACATCTTCAGGAAGAAAAATTTATTTTGTAAGATTGTAGGTAGCAATTGGATTGGTGTTGCCTTAGTAGTTGGTAGCCACTTGTTGCCCTCTTTGATAGTGATGCGGACCTCCTATGTTTCTATATCTCCTTGGACAACTTCTTCTCCTTGAATTGGAGATGTAGGTATCTCTTCATCTTTGTTAGGCATCACTTTCCACACACTCTTATTGGTTGTGTGGTTTCTAGGGTGAAGCTCTAGGTGAAGTCGTCAACATTTTTCTTCCCAATGTGCACTTGACTTGATTTGCAGATGTCACCGTCAACCTTTGTTTATGTTGGCTTCACACATGATGCCAACCATAGTATCCGGAACATCACTTTCATTGCTTGGGTGATTTTCTCAACCACCGACGAATTGGTTAGTTCAAGAGACATTTACCTTGGTCCTGCAACCAAAAACATTACATAATATAGTGTGATCGTCGAGATCTTGTCTAAGGATCTTTCTCTCAACATTCGTGGAAAATTTCTCAGATTAGACTCCCAACTAGTGGTATCTCAGTTGAATCACACCTATCTTTTTTGAATTCCTGCTTTGCTTCACAAATAATTGAGGGTTCGAATTCTTGAAAGATACTTTTATTTCATTGATTATCAACATATTCCAAGAGGCTCTAATGCATTGGTTGATTAATTAGCTAATTATGTGTTGGATTTGCATTTGTCACGTTGATTAATCATTTAAAAAACATGTATATATATAACATGGGTAACTTTCATATCAATAGACAACCATAAGTACAATCTGAAACAAACACACACACTCTCTCTCACACACACAAGAGTGTTTGGCTACATCATCCCAAAAATGGTGCAGTGTACAAAATTAGGCTACATGACCCATGTTGATACAATATATGTTGACCGACTAATCATATATGTTGTAGTAAAAAAATGGGGAGACTGTCCTCTAGTCATCCTGTGCATGAGTGTCATGGTAGAAAACCATTGCACAATCCACTTTCCTGAGCAGTCAAAGGAATGGGCGAGACACATCCAGAGTATGTCGTTGCAACCTTGGTGGAATCTCATCGATCCACTTGGGGGGCACTCCCATCATCAAACCCTTAAGGTTCCTCCACACCTCACAGAGATCTTCAACATTGCCACCTCCCTCTCCCTCGAATGACTCCTCATTGTTGCTCTTGCGGCGGGCTCAACCCCATCTAGCTAGTCTTGTCGGCCCCACATATATGTCGGAAACCGCTCCATGAAAAATGTGACAAAAATAATCTCGTAACTGAATTGTGTTTGTTCTCGGTTTTACATCGCATCAGTTGATCCTTCATGTTGGTTAGCAAGCCATACAACCAATCAAACATCGTTAGTTCAAGACATGCCAAAGAATATTGAATGTTCCCTTTCAAGGAGAGATGTATTGTTGTCGAACAATCCACCCGGGTAATCGTGAATAGGATCATCTGTAATGGAATATCCATCACATGTCGGATCGATAGCTTGTTTCTTGTTCTTCTTACTTCAAGCCGATAACATTCCTCAATATATTCCATGATAGACTGATTTGACCCACCTAGACCTCCTGATAATATCACAGTGCCCCACGTCGTGACATCCCAATGAGGAAGTATATGTCCTCTACCTCAATTGTCAGTTGATTACCCCTCACATCAAAGCACTACTGGTCTGGTTGCTAATACTTAACCATCATATCTAGCAAGTGTGGTTGGGACCGCATGTTCCATAATTGGAATAATTTTAACGGGCCCACGATCCAAAAATGTAGCCAAGGTTTGTTGATCTCACATTACTTCCAAGTCATCTACGTCATGGTCTTGTTCCTTCCACTCGATCATACTGATAGGGTGTCCTGCAAATTGAAAACAATAACCCACATCAGGAAAAATTAGAAATTTGTTGAGAAAATGAAGTAGATCTAATCATTTTGAGGACGGTCATGCCTGACCAATTGGCACCAGAGCAACTGATCGTGGTCTAGCCCACTGCCATTATGCGATCGGTCACGCCTCAGCCTAAGGCCATCTCACAACCACGTATACCGCCTTAAGGTGAGCTCTCCCAAAACATTTCTAGCCACTGAAACTTTCGAAAAAACTAATGAAATGATAGAGGATGGACACAATAATTACCTAGCGCTAACAATTTGGAATTCTAACGGTTGAATATCCCGCAATCTGCTCCAGAAGATCTAGCTGGAAGGAGGTTTTTTTACCAAATCCTTCTATTTCCACCAATGGTAAGTGTGAAAATGACTTTTTTTTATCATAAAGATGTTTTTTTACTTTCTAGGGTTAATAAAAACCTTTTTCGCACCTAACACCAAGTAAGTTGCTTCTAGTTTTTTCCATTTTTGGAGCATTTTTGTTATTTTCATGACATTTTTCCACTGTATTTTGACTTGTTAATAGGACTCTAGTCACATTTTTCAAGAGTACGGTGACATCGATTGAACTTGAGGTATGTGTCTCGATCTAGCATATAGGGATAGGTTTTTCTCTGCATCAATATTTTTCATTATTAACCATCCATTTTTCTATCACCGCGCCTTAGGTTCAATCCCATTTGGTTGTGACATTAGACACTATGTTTTTGCACATCGTAACTTGATCGATAGTACCTACCCTTCATGGTCTCCCTAGTTAGCACCTTAATTTCCTTCTCCTTCTCATTTTGCAATTTATTGTAGGCTCAGGAGCCCTCCTTTAGACCCACCATGACTCGAAGTTGAGCCTCATTCTTCTCTCTTCATTTATGTTTTGGTCATATCCTAAGGGGGTTCCTGTCATTTTTGTTACTTTACAGTCACACATGCATTTTTTGGTTATGTCTTGGAGCTTATTGTTGCGATGTTGTTTGCCTTGATCTCGCTTACATCCATTGCAGTCACTCTTGACCTCTTGTTTATGCATTTGCTTTCCTTTGTTCTATGACCCTATACCCATGGAGAGAAATGTTGTTATGAGTGGACCTCACTTTCTCGTATGAGTTTGCATTCATTTTGTTTAGGTTGGTTCCTCTCACTTGGAAAATCGATGCATGTTGTTAAGCCACTCATTCCTCCAAACAAGCTAACTTTTAACTCTTTTTCTTGCTC
>JZKD02S1790884.1:53521-100917 GCA_000966675.3 Picea glauca | reverse complement strand
TCTAACTCATTATTACAACTTTTACATTTTGCCATGTTTGGACTTTAGCAATTAAAATTGCTGTTTTAGACTGACTGACACTCTGGGTGGACAAACCCATGGCTAAAGTTGTCCGACTTAGCTGAAACTTGGTCGGATGTAGGGGGTGCTATTCCATTTCTTTTGAGCACAAATACCCCCATCAAAAGTCCAAGGACCTAGTTTTTACAATTATTGCTAAAAAATAATTAATTAATTAAATAATTAAACCTCCAAACTTAGAGAAATTTAACTAAAAATTAATTAATTAAAAAAAAAAATGACTTAGACTCGACGGAATTCCGCGAAACTTTCTAAGATGTCTTGCATGGTCATTTACAATGATTCCCTATAATAGTTACCAAAACATAAGCCCACTAGAACGCCGTTCACCACTTTGGAGGAATTATTGCAAGTGTGAGGGAAAAACTCAAGGGAAATCAATAAGGTTGAAAAACCCAATTGATAACCTGAGGATAAAAAACCCTTGGTGAAAGGAACTCTCCCAGTGAACCAATCCCAAGGTAACTGACCTAGACATGACTCATGCAGACCTATTACATTATTAACCCACGCAGGGGTGCAGAAATTCCAATTACAAAAAGAAGTGCTGGGGTCAAACATGCCCTGTAGAACCAAAGTCTTCGACAAATTTGCATCTGATGATGCATCTCTTCATGGCACATGGAGTTGACCAGGTCAACACACTCTTTGTTCAATTATTCTGGAGAATAGACTCCAACCCATGGATATTGCGGACGATATAATGGCTCATGTAGAGGTATGTCTGATTTACTTGGAACAAACAATCATCATAGTCTTCTCCCTCCATCTGGGAGAACTTCTAGTTCTGGATCTCGCAATGCTTTCATTCATAAGTCTTCCATACATTGTTCTTCATCACAACTTTCAGTTCCTCTGCTTGATTGCTTTTAGTGAGTTCATATCAGGTTGATAGTCTTGTGATTCTTGATACAATGACTGGTTGTTCTTTCTTTTCTTTCTCTCTTGGAATCTTCATGTTCTTCCTCATGTTTTTCTTTCGCTTTTGAGTTCATGGAGTTTTCTATATATTCCATGCCCTAAAGATTCTGCCTTCTTCCTTTCATCATAGGATCATGGATGTGGATGGACAACTAGGGATACTTTTCAGGCTTCTTTTTCCGGAGAAGACTTCTTCTAAAGTCAAGTTGAACATGTACTGCTTTTCATGGCTGCTACCATGGATATATACTTCATCATCTTCAATGGATCATAGGATTAGCTCCCTCCTAATCCTTGCTTCATGTATGAATGCATGCTCTTCTTTTGGTAATATATAAACGACTCCTTCCATCTAGGAGAGTCCACGCTTCTGTCTGCATCCTTATTGCCTTCTGCAAAGTGTCACAAATCTTTTTCCAATTTCCTCTTGATTGCTGACTTCTTTCTGTCTTTACTTCTTCTAGGTTTCTTTCTGATTTCGGCTTATCTTGCAACTTGTCTTATAGTCATAGTGATAGCAGTCCTTATTTTGTTGTTCTTCCATAAGTATAGTTTCTCTTTGAACATATTATCTTCTAAGAAATATATATGTACAGAAAACATGGTATGTACAAGAACTATGAAGAGTGTTGTTTACCTTGTCTTAGAAGAAGAAGTCTATTTCTTCCTCCTTAATCTTCTTTGAAGGTTCCTTTTCTTCAACAACTGATGCTTCGTGTGTCTCCTTCCTTTTCTTCAGCTCAGGACAATGATTCTTGTAGTGACCATACTTTCAACAGTTGAAGCATTGTATTTCTGACATATCTTTCTCTTCATTTGGCTTCTTCCTTGAACCAAACTTCCTTTTGTTCCTGAAATTCTTGAATCTTGCTGTGAAGGCTTGATCATCGTATTTCTTTTGAGGTTTCTCTTTTGCACTAATCCTTGATTCTTCTTGTGCACAGAGAGTCCAAAGTTCTTCAAATGTAGGGTACTCCTTCCTTGTGTTCATGCTTGCGGCAAATGCATCCCATGTCTTGGGAAGATCGTTGAGTACTATATTTACTAGTTCCTTCTCTGAGATGATCTCTTCAATAACTTGTAGTTGATCTCCTAACTGAGATATCCTCACAAAGTATGATGTTATGTTGTCATCATCATTCATCTTCATGTCACAGAGCTCATTCTTTAGACTCATTACTTGTCCAATGTTTATCACTGAGAAGAGGTTTGTTAGGGCATCATACATCTTCTTAGATGAGTCAAGATGGGAGATGTAGGGTATCAAGTGGTCTTTTATAGAGTCCACTATGATACTCATGGCATTGATGTCACTGTCTTTGAACTTCTCCATCACTGCAACGTTCTGCGGTTCCTTCTCTTTTCCTTCTTCAAACTCTGGTTCCACAATATTTCCTTTCATGATATCCAACACTTTATTCTTGGCAAGGATGAGGTCAATCCTTGTCTTCCATGCTCTAAAGTTAGAAGCCCCATCTAACTTGTTTTCTAACTTCATAGAGTAAGTCATGGCTGCTTTGACTTGGTCAACCCTAGATTTGACCAAAAATTCAAACTTGACGTCTTAGCTTGCTGAGAGTACCAGGAGGTGCACTAGGCTAGGGCACACTAGTCTATCCGGAAATTAGGTCAATCCCTTCACTTAAGGTGCCTCAACGAGAGGGTTAGGGTTTCTGCAACTGCACCTGCTAGTAACCCTAGCGACAATGCTTTAATAGCTGCTCCTGCTAGAAACCCTAGCGGAAGTTCTTCAACGAGCTTAGTATCCTTATGGCTATGCTCCCTTCCAGTGGTTAGACTAAATGAAGGAGGTGTGGGCCCATAACCTGTTAGAATATGATGTATGTGCTTGTTTAACCATAGACAATATCACTATTGTCACCCAACCATAGGCCGAATCCACCCCCGAGCACCTTAACCTTGACAAAGAATCATTTCGGAAGCAAACCCTAGGCTAGATAGCCAAACAAAGGGTGGCGAACCTTTCTCCAAGGATAGCACACCAAACAAGAGCTGATCAGAGAGTCCAAACCATAACCAAGAGATATTCCAAGCCAAAACCAAAATCTGCTAGCTGCAATGGTAGCTCTCCTCCAAACTTGCGCACAAACTGGCCAACTGCAGTGCGCACAAGTGCTGCTTCTGCAGTTTTGAGAATGCCTGCCAGAATGAAGACTAAATTTGGCAAACGGCTTGGGCCGACTTCTCATTCTGGGTGCCTATTTACTTAGTATATAATATATCCTTTAGCCGACTTCTCTTGGATTCTAATAACCTAATACAAGTTATCCTCTTGAGCCGACTTGTCTTCTAGGGTTATTAGCCAACTAATTAGGTTTTCTTCTTACTTCTCGGAATATTCTATTCTCGTCAGGTTTACATGTGGAGGTAAATACCTCCCGCAGCTACCATAATATCAATAGAATGGGCCTGTTTTTTGTTGATATTATGGTAGCTATAGGAGGTATTAACTTCCACGTGTAACCTCTGACAAGACTAGAATATTCCGGGAAGCAAGAGAAACCCTAAAGCCTTGGATAATAACCTAGAAGACAAGTCAACTTAATAGAATAATTAATATTGAGTTATTAGCCCCCAGGAAGAGAAGTCGCCCCGGTCAGTTAAGATGGAGCAGTATAAATAAAGGGCGCTAGAGCTCATTTGTTACTCTCACTCTCACAACTACATAAGACCAGTAGTGCACAAGTTTGGAGAGGAGTTGCAGTTGCAGCTGCTGCAACTGGCATTTTCGGTTTTTGGCTTGGACTTTCTCTTGGTTATGGTTTGGACTTTCTACTTGGTACGCTAGCTCTGGAGAGAGGTACGCTACCTTGGTTGGCTATTGGTTCTAGGGTTTGCTTCCGAAATTATTTTCTTTGTCAAGGTTAAGGTGCTCGGGGGTGGCCTTTGTAGCTATGGTTGGGTGACAATATTGCTATATTGTTTACGGTGAAACAAGCACACCTATTTTTCTAACAGGTTATGGGCCCACACTATCTTCGGACAGTCTAACCGTTGGAAGATAGATTGGGAGGATTTGCTCAGTTGCAGTCAAAGTTTTGTTGTAGCAACGAAACCCTAACCCTCTTGTTGAGGCACCTTAAGTGAAGAGCTTGACCTAATTCCTGGATAGCCTAGTGCACCCTAGCCTAGCGCACCCCCTGGTACTCTCAGCAAGCCAAGGTGTCAAGTTTGAGTTTTTGGTCAAAGTCAAAGGTTGACCAAGTCAAAGCAGTCATGACTTACTCTATGAAGTTAGAAAACAAGTTAGAAGGGGCTTCTAACTTTAGAGCATGGAAGACAAGGATTGATCTTATCCTTGCCAAGGATTGATATCGTGAAAGGCAAGATCATGGAACCACAGTTTGAAGCAGGAAAAGAGAAGGAACCTCAGAACATTGCAATTATGGAGAAGTTCAAGGACAATGACATCAACGCTATGAGTATCATAGTGGACTATGTAAAAGACCACTTGATACCCTACATCTCTCGTCTTGACTCATCTAAGAAGATGTACGATGCCCTAACTAACCTCTTCTCAGTCAAAAATATTGGACAAGTGATGAGTCTGAAGAATGAGCTTCGTGACATGAAAATGAATGATGATGACAGCATAACATCATACTTTGTAAAAATCTCTCAACTAAGAGATCAACTACAAGCTATTGAGGAAATGTTTTCAGAAAAGGAACTAATAAATATTGTATTCAATGGTCTTCCCAAGACATGGGATGCATTTGCCACAATCATGAACACAAGAATGGGGTATCCCACATTTGAAGAACTTTGGACTTGTTGTGCACTAGAAGAATCAAGGATTAGTGCAAAAGAGAAATCCCAAAAGAAAGATGATGATCAAGCATACACAACAAAGTTCAAGAAATTTAGGAATAAGAAGAAGTTTGGTTCAAGGAAGAAACAAAATCAAGAAAAGGATATGTCAAAAATACAATGCTTCAACTGTCTAAAATATGGTCACTACAGGAACCACTGTCCCGAGTTAAAGGAAAGGAAGGAAACACATGAAGCAACAGTTGCCGAAGAAAAGGAACCCTCAAAGAAAGTTAAGCAGGTTGAAGCAGACTTCTTCTTCTAGTCAAGGTAACAATATTCTTCTATAACATAGTTCTTGTACATACCATGTTTACATAGTTCCTGTACATATCATGTGTATCTATTTCTTAGAAGATAAGATGGTCAGTGAAACAATACCTATGGAAGAATAACAAGATAAGGATTGCTATTATGATGACTACAAATCAAGTAATGTACATGAAAAAGATGAAGTACGTTGACAATCTTTGGTGACAAATTCTTGAGGAATCTATTATATAAGTAACAATTGCGAGATAAGCCGAAATCAAAATCAAACTTGAAGAGACCCAGAAGGAGTCGGACCAGAAAGAAGTTAGTAATCAATAGGAAACTAGAATAAGACTTGTGACACTTTGCAGAAAGCAATAAGGATGCAGACAAAAGCATGGACTCTCTTAGATGGAGGGAGCTGATTTCATAATTCCAAAAGAAGAGCATGCATTCATGCATGAAGCCAGGATTAGGAGGGAGCTAATCCTAAATGATATGATCCATTAAAGAATCCGTGAAGATTATAAAATATCTGTCCACGTTCCCCATTGAAAGTAGCAGCCATGATAAGCAACACGTGTTCAGTTCGACTCTAGAAGAAGTCTTCTTCGAAATGAAGCCTTAAGCATCCTTGGTTGTCCATCTACATCTATGTTCCTATGATGAAAGGAAGAAGTTGAAATCTTCAGGAAGGAAGGGCATGGAATCTATAGAAGACTCCATGGACCCCAAAGTTAAAGAGGAACATGAGGAAGAACATRAAGATTCCAAGAAAAAAAGAAAAGCCAGAACAACCAGTTATTATACCGAGAATCATAAGACTACCAGCATGGTTTGAACCCACTAGAAGTAGTCAAGCAGAAGGAATGGAAGCTGTGATGAAGAACAATATATGTAAGAAATTGTGAAAAAGCCTTATGAATGGAAGCATTGTGAGATTCGAAACTAGAGGTTCTTCCAGAAGGAGAGAGAAGACTATGATGACAGCTTGTTCCAGTAAACCAGATATACCTCTATCTGAGCTATTATATCTCTTGCAGTATCCATGGATTGAAGTTTACATCAGTTGGATGTAAAATACTGTTCTTCCCAATAGAACAATTGAGGAAGAAGCTTATGTAGAGCAATCTCAAGGTTTTGAGGTATACCAGAAAAGAGACCCATGTATGCAAATGGAAGAAGACCTTGTATGGATTCAAGCAACTTGGTGCAGAGTATCTCATATACAACAGAAGCATGGCGAAAACTTCCTATGACAGAGAAAGTGTATCAGAATGGTTACTCAAAAGTCCGGATGATGGATTGCAAATCCATGGAAAACTTCCATGATAACGGATCTGAAGAAGTTGAAGAGATTCTAATCCAGTAGACCCATCTCTGTATTGACAATTGATTGGCTCGTTAATGTATTTGGAGAATACTCAGCCGAATATTTGTTTTTGTGGAACGTTTAAACTATGACATACAACTGCGTGAGTTCATCGATTCAGATTGGGCATGGAGTGCAGATGACAGAAGAAGTGATACTTGGATATGTTTCAGTTTGAGCTTTGCCACGATGTCATGGGCTAGCAGGAAAACAGAAGTCTGTTGCACTCAATACTACAAAAGCATAGTATATTGTAGCTTGTGATGCTTGTATAGAAGCAATGTGGCTCTGTAAGTTGGTTTCTGGATCGTCTGATTAGGTGCTGAATTTGACCATGATATATTGTAATGATCAGAGCTATGTGAAGCTTTAAGAGAAAATGGTGTTCCATGACAGGTCGAAGTACTTTAAGATCAAGCATTATATTCTCTGTGATAAAGTCCAGAAGAGAGAAGTGGTTCTCCAGTATATCTGCACAGATAAGCAGATAGCAAATATTTTGGTAAAGTCTCTGTCCAAGATGAAAAGTTTGCGTACTTAAGAGACAAGCTGAGGCTCGTGGAGACGAATTCCTTATTGGAAAAGGAAGTGATTACTCCCAGGTTGGGAGATAGCATTGATATGTTATTGATTTCTGGACAGTCATTTTCTAGTTCGGAAAATGGTCTAGGATGGGAAGTTCCTTTCCAGTTCGGAAAGTGGTTTGAGATTTCTGACGGACGGGCATTTTCCAGTTTGGAAAATGGTCCAGATCGGACAGTCATTTTCATAATAAAAATGGTTCGATAGATTGCTTATGTGCCATAGACATCGATTCCCCTTGTGGCCAGTGTGGGGGAATGGTCTAGGACAATTATTCTTCTTGGCAGTCACTCTGAGTAGTGGTCAAGTAGAATGGTCCGCCTTGCCAGGCAGTCATTCTTTCGAAGTTCATAGTTGTGAGTAGTTTCGAAGAATGGTCCGTTTTGGAGGTTGGTGCAGGACAGTCATTCCCTAGGGAAGACTCATTCTCTCCAGGTTTCACTATGATTAGTCCTGGAGGAACCGGTTGAATGGTCTGTTTGTGCTCAAGACAATTTCCTTTAATACCTCCCTAGCTAGGAGGGAGTGTTGATTTTATGGTAGCTGCGGGAGGTATTAACCTCCACGTGTAACCTCTGACAAGACTAGAATATTCTGGGAAGTAAGAGAAACCCTAAAGCCTTGGATAATAACCCTAGAAGACAAGTCGGCTTAATAGAATAATTAATATTGAGTTATTATCCCCTAGGAAGAGAAGTCGGTCCAGTCAGTTAAGATGGAGCAGTATAAATAGAGGGCGCTAGAGCTCATTTGTTACTCTCACTCTCACAACTGCATAAGACTAGTAGTGCACAAGTTTGGAGAGGAGCTGCAGCTGCAGCTGCTGCAATTGACATTTTCGGTTTTTGGCTTGGACTTTCTCTTGGTTATGGTTTGGAATTTCTACTTGGTATGCTAGCTCTGGAGAGAGGTATGCTACCTTGGTTGGCTATTGGTTCTAGGGTTTGATTCTGGAATTATTCTCTCTATCAAGGTTAAGGTGCTCGGGGGTGGCCTTTGTGGCTATGGTTGGGTGACAATATTGCTATATTGTCTACGGTGAAACGAGCACACCTATTTTTCTAACATTTTTTTTATTCATTGTTGCAGTTACCTTCTAATATTCTGGTAGATATAGCTGCAGTGCCGTTCTTCTTATGATCCTTCAATTTTTCTTCAAAAATAAAAGGCGAGTTTCTTCTTGTTAGGTTATCAGTCTCAAACCTTTCACATTCTGGATCAAAACATGCTTAGATAAACAGCTCAGAATTTAGGGTTCCTAGGTAGAATTTATGGTTAATCTTTTATTATCTGTGCATGGTCACTGATTTGAAATTTCTTTATTTGCACTTCTCCATGCAGCCTCATAGATAAACTAGGGTGGCTAAGAATAATTTATTTCAAACAAGGATTTGAAGTGTTTTTTTTTCTGATTTTGCTTTGGACACCATTACTTGTATTGTTGCACAACTTGTGGTTCCTGTTGCAGTTTTAATGGGGATGTTGATAAGAAGATATGATCTTGGTAAACTTCAAATCTATCCATTAGTAATGTGGAACCTGTCAGAAGATACTACAGCACTGGTTTTACATGCTGTAATCATTTTGATACTACAATGAATATTAGGCCATTTCTGGTCAATAGAGA
This sequence comes from Picea glauca, assembly GCA_000966675.3. Taxonomy (NCBI): domain Eukaryota; kingdom Viridiplantae; phylum Streptophyta; class Pinopsida; order Pinales; family Pinaceae; genus Picea; species Picea glauca. The sequence continues at coordinate 92,251 of JZKD02S1790884.1, read as the reverse complement.
AATCATAAATCATGTTGCTGTCTTTTACAAGCATAAGAGGGGTACAGTCTCTAAGTTTAATTTAAAACTACTGAAACTTGCTTTACTAGAAAAACTGAGCAAACTCATTGCAAAGTTTCTATACAAAACTTTAACATTTTTAGGCCTTATCCTATTCTTCCTTGAGTGGCTTGTAATACAGTCCCTGCACGAATGCTGAGCTTGGTTGGCAGATAAGTTTTTCTTACTTGGTGTCAGCAAATTGATAGATCTTGCTTGTACTAAATGGAAAATAGGGTAAAGCTAAGCATTTTAATCTGTTACTCTATTCACAAAGTGTTATTGTTACTGATCCTATGTAGGGATTCTCAGTGAGTACTTTTCTTTTTCAAAAATAAGGGTAATTCAATCACCATTGATCATTTAACCACCATTATAATTAAAAGGTGCTATCTTCATTGCCTTACCTCTATGCAGATATATGATCACACCATTCAAAAAAATGTGTGCTGTGTTTAAACTTTATTTAATAGACAGACACACTAGAGGGAGTTACCAGGGCCCTTTATTCCATAATCAACTACTGATATTATCCTCCCATAAATACTATTTGGAAGCTATTAAACGGCTGCGTAAGGTGCAGTCAACTAGGAAACTATGGTATAAAAGCCAAAGTGATAGAAAACTGAAGCACCTGACCCAAGGGGCAAAACCCACTTAAGTGCTAAAGTTTATGGCAGAAATGTATTTAGATTCTTATCACTCGTGTCCATGTCTTTTTGAGCTGGTATTTCCTAATCATTCTTGATTTGAGGCTGCTCCAGTTTGATATCAACTTCCATCTGCAAATTCTTTAGTGCACTACTATTAATTCATATGGCTTGGCACATATTGGTAATTTGTCCATTGGGTGCTTGGGTGGCTCTCTCTTTGGCTTTTTGGATGAAGTCTTTTGGTCCCTTTATCTCAATCCTTGTGGACAAAATGCTAGAGAATGTCTACTATTATATTATTCTTCGGTTCTTTCATATCCTTTGCCACATTTCTTAGCTCATATATGATGCCATCCTTAAGTTCCTTGTCTAGTGCATCCACATTCTATTGTCAACTAGAGCTGAAGAGGACGTCATCTTGAGACCCACCTTGTTGAGGAGCAACTTGAATAAATTATCTCGGAAATGAAACCAAAAACCACTTCAGAGAGCTGTTTGTTTTATATTAGTGCTTTGCAAGACAAATGAGATTTTCTTCGAAGCAATAAACATCTCTTTCCTTCCCTATTGGAGGTCGTGTCATACAGAGGCTGTGTTATTGATTCTTTCTCAGAGAAATATTAGATCATTTTGGCTAACTGTTGACTGTGACATTCTGACAGCTTGTGGGAGTTGGTGATATTGTAAGGAAAACGGCTTTCATCCTCCTAATTTCCTCTTTTGCCAAGTGCCCTTGGCCATCAAAATATTTTTCATAATCCATCAATAAATTGCTTTAACTGTTACAATAAGTGGGCATGGCCGAATTTCCAGGTGTTATTACTTCCAAACCAGCCCAAGACATTTGAGCGTCTGTACAAATCTGTCTTGTTTATTTAAGAATATTCTGGATTGCAGAAGGTGCATGGTGGTATACTAAAAGACCCCTATGTTTGATTATTCTTATATTAAGTCTCTCTGCACATCTTGTTTGTGTTGGTAACTACCTTGGCTTTTGGTTGAGTTTCATAAATTCAAGAAATTACCATTTTGGCAGGGGAAATGGAAAAACAAATCTCTAGAAGGGACAAACTACGATTTTATTAGTTGCAAATTTATATTCTGGTCTTACAAATTAGTATGTTCTTGAAACTTGGACAATGCTTTCTCAGAATAAGACTCCTATCTTATGATTGTGATGGAACTATCAATGATTGTGCCAAGGGAATTTGAAGTATTCATCAGAAGACTTGAATATTTCTAACAAACTGATGAGAGCACATCAAGTTAGTTTTTGCTCGATGACATTGTTAGAAGGGAATATATGCATTCTCAGTTCAAAAAGACAGTTGAGACTTGAAAGCATAGATCTAGTAGGGGAACTTTTTGTAATCTACCTTCCAATAAGAGTGAAGAATAATATGGATTTTCTTTCTAGTCCCTGATGTCAAGAAAAAGTTGGTTGTGAAGAAGCCTCCCATCAGATTTTTATATGATCTAATTACACACCATTGAAATCAGGTGGCTTGATGCCATTGTTGTAAGGAAGATCATAGATGTGCAAACCCATCTCAAACAGAGAGTTACAGGCATTAATCTAGAACAGGAATTTTATATAATCTGTGTATGTTGATAAGAGTGAATAATGTCACCCTGTTTATGAAGAAGAGATTGGGTATTGTTGTGTGCAATCCACTTTATAACTGCAAGTTTTCTTGAATTGCTAAAGTGTTGAAGCTAGGGAAAAAGAAGGCGCACTGATTCTCTAAGTTAAGGCCTCTACCCTTTTTTCTGGTTTTTAATGAAGATAGATATTATGATGGTTCTGTGGTGAACTAAAGACATTTGGCTAATGCAAATTAAATGTTAGCAATGCTGTCTATTCTCTAGTTATTTTGATGTTGGGTTACAACACTTGTGGGCTGTAAAGAAATGAATCAAATTCTCTTCGGAGGATAATGGGATAATGTTTCGCTGGAAAGTTATGTAATAATTAAGACTGATTTGCTCATTTGTTTCATCATGATTCATATGATGTAGGTGATGATGAAGTCACATCTGAAATAGTTGAGATGTGGCACTGATGTTGTACACTGTAAATCTGAAAACAAACCGCAATGACAGCTCACTTTGATACATAAACATATTGGAAGGTAGTTGGCAAATCCTAACAGAATGAATGTGGATTAAAACGTGTATGGTTCTGCATTGGGAATCAATGAAACATTGCTGACTATGTAAATTGAAATTTGAATCCACTAGTGATTCACCAAGGCAGAATGCATTTCCATTTGGTGTCTAATTTGACGTCTTCTATCCATTTTGAAAAAAGTAGGCACTTCAAAGGGCTTTCCTAAGTGTTAGCCTGTTATACATGTTGGGATATGCCATGGAGTGGCTTCTGAAAAGCGTTGAGAGCATACATTTATAATGTTGAAATTATTTTTTTTGAAAATATCTCGTTGTTTTTTTGGGGGATCTTTTGCCCTTTTCCCCTTCATGTGGCATTTCATCTTGATCTCTTTATCTTGTATGAGAGAATCTTGAAATAAGCCAACAATTGAAAGATCATAGCACTTCCATCACCTACAAGTGAGGTAAAACCTGTTCTTGTCTATAACACAAGTTGATGGAGGGAATTGAATTTGCGAGTCTTTACAATTGGTTCTTGTGTTATTATGTGGCATTCAAAAAGTGGTCAACACAAGGTAAAAGAAAGGCATATATCTAATAGTATCTAGAATATCTGTCTAGTTAGATCCCACCTTCCGACTCTGACAACCTTTATTAGTTCTCGTGTTGTTATGTGGCCTTCAACTAATGGTCAATACAAGGTAAAAGAAAGACATATACTACTAGAATATCTTTGTAGTTAAGACTAAATCTTGGAAGAACTAATCACATTATGAACATACTTACATCTAAATCTTGTCAATTTTCACATGCAACTCTATGTGACTAATTTCAAATCTGAAAATTGCTTCCTAGTGATCCAACAATAAACCCTAGATGTTTTCATTGAACAACTTTACATTGAAATTATGATAGAAAATTTACAATAGCGGAAACATCAAGATCCGAGATAAATCATTCACACATTTGAGACACAAATTTTATGTTCTATAAATATCAATTTCAGAAATTTTCTTAAGGAAAAACCAACTTTCTTACAACCAGAAAAATCACCAAAACATAGGACAAAACATGTCCTCACCAATTCATAAAATCAACAATCAAATTCAGCAAAATACCTAGAAAATCCTCTGCCTGCAAATCTGCTACAGTTGCCACCTGTATGACCTGCTGACGTCAACGGTATGGACTGCTGAAACTGCCCAAAAATATCTCGCACGTGTGGCCTCAAAACTGCCCCAGAAAATCACACGTGTGGCCTGTCTATACCACATGTGCAGTTCATTTCTGTACTGTTCCTCTCACGTGCGAACCGTAAAACCTTCTCACATGTGTGACATGTTCACACGTGCCATTGCACCTTTTTCCCATGTGCGGCCCTGATTCTCTCTCCTCCTCACACATGTGACTCACATGTGTGGTTGAAAATCAAAAGCCTTGGCTGAAAACAGGAACAAAAAATCACCAAGAACCCTAGGCCATATTGCCACAATTGTGGAATTTTCATTGCTAAAATTTCCAAGCTCCAAGCTCCTAGCACAAGTGCACTCTCACTTATGGTAACTCCATAATGACACAAATGAGCTTTGTCACAATCTCTCCTCTCCTCCTTATATAGGAGTCTTATGGGTGAGTTTAGGAACCCCTTCTAAACTCAACAATTAATTATAATATTTTATTCTCCTTGTGGGTGTGAAACCCCAACACAAGCCCACCAAGTCCATCACCAAGCTCACGATGCCCTAGCCTCATTCCAAGGGTGTTTTCACTGAAATGAAAGGTTGATTTGGTGCCAACGAAGTTTCCCACATGCATGACACCATGGCCCCTAGTGGGAATACCTCTCGAAGCTACAAAATCAACACTCTCTTAGTGAGGGAGGCATTCCATCCTCCATCACGAGGAAGTATCTCTGTCTCCCACACTGGGTCTGCTACCACAACTGCACTCCAATCCTCCTGACTGGCTGCTCCCTCTGTCACCGAAGTAAATCCTGCTCTATAATCTTCTTGACTGGTTGTATCCTCGACCACTAAAGTAAATCTTGTTATCCAATCCTCCTGACTGGTTGCTCCCTCACTCACTGAGGCAAATCTTGTTGTAATAAATGGGTTCTCCATGGAGGATACACTGCTCTTAAAAGCTTCCTTCTTTAGAGCCTCTTGTCCGGCCTCCTCAACCTATGACACATGTTTGGAAGATTCCTCTCTTCCACCTATACCTGAAGGTGGACTCCCTCTAGATGAGTGATACTCCCTCTAAGCCTACCGACTCCCTCTGAAGTCCAACTTCCTCTGAATAGTCTTGGGGGGTTGCTCCTCCGTGTTGGATCTTGAGGGTTGACTCCCTCTGAACTTTTTCTCCTTCTGAGCCTGTAACATTGGTGGAGCTATCTGCTCCCTTTGAACCTGTGCTATTAGTGGAGCTATCTGCCTCACCACAAGTGGAGCTACCTGCTCCTCACCTGTCTCTCTGCTACTGCTGGTCACATCTCACATAGGCTGGCTCCTCAGCCTATATAGGTTTCCCTCTCCAACTCCAAGAACCACTGCTGATTTCAAATTAGATCGTCTTGGTACAAACAACACCTATCCATCTCGAAACAATATATGGTAGCCCTTCTTCTCAATCTTTAAGACTGAGAGAACACTCCTCTTGAGTTCTGGCACCCATAACACATTTGACACCCTCAACACTTCTCTCGACTCCAGCCTGAACGATACCGTACCAGATTCTCGCACTTCTCTTGACTCCAGCCTGAACGATACCGTACCAGATTCTCGTACCACATGCTTGGTTCCCATACCAAGCTCCACACACAAGTCTGAGCCAGTCTTTGTGAAGCTGTCAAACAACTCTCGTGCACCTATCATATGGTAAGAGACTCTGTTATCCACTAACCAAGTCCCCTTGCTCGAAACTGTACCTAAAAGGGCAGAGACCAACCAGATCTCCATCTGAAACTTGTCTGCAACCTCATCAACCTTTGCTGCTGATACCTGCTACCTTCTTCCCTTTCCCTTCTGATGTGGACACTATGAAGCATAGTGACCATAATAATGACATTCAAAACATCTGATCTTACTAAGATCTTTCTTTCGTCTTGGTTCTAGAGATGCTTCTCTCTCAAGAGAAGCCTTTTTGCCAGGAGAAGCCCTTCTGCCAGGAGAACCTCTTCTTCCCTTCCTAGTGTGGGCTACAAGGGCATGGTTCTCATCACTGCTACTCTTCACCAAACCATCCAAACCATCTCTAGACACTTATCGAGTCTCCTCCTGGATACAATCAATCCATAGTCTATCAAAGTTTGACAACTTCTCTCGTGCATAGATCCCCTGCACAAATGGTTCTCAAGACTTGGGAACACCTCTCAAAGCTGCATTCACTAGCTCTACATCCTCAACCTTCTCACTGATGGCCACAAACTGATCACAGATCTGAGTTATCTTCTTAAGGTAGTTGACAATTGTGTTTGCACTAGACATCTTAATAATTTGAAGTTGGTGCTTCAAATGCAACTTTCTTGTTGTATTCTCATTTTGCTATAGACCCACCAAAGCATTATACATTTCCTTGGCAGATGTCTTATCAACAATGTGAGGAATCAAGTGATCCTTTACAGATTCTAGTAACACCCACTTGGCCTTCACTTCCTTCTTCTTATGAGCCATCAATTCATGCGGATCAGTGGATCAGTAGGAGTTGGAACCACACCCTCAACATACTCTTTGAGGTCATTTTCTTCCAATAGGAGAACCCTATCCTTCCAAGCCTGGAAGTTAGTTGCCCCTTCCAACCTATCCTCAATCTTCAAAGTGTTCACCATGGTGACCTACCCAAAACAAAACAAAAAATTTGCAACAACCTGTTGTGCTTGCAGCGACAAGTGCGTCTCACTAGATGACTCTCTCTTCCTTCAAACTTTCAACGCTGATACCATGCCAATTTTCACTTGCAACTCTATGTGATTAATTTCATATTTGAAAATTTCTTCCTAGTGATCCAATAGTAAACCCTAGATGTTATCACTAAACAACTTTACACTGAAATTATGACAAAAAATTTACAACAGCGGAAACATCAAGATATGAGATAAATCATTCACACATTTGAGACACAAATTTTTTGTTCTACAGATATCAATTTCAAAATTTTTATGAAGGCAAAACCAATCTTTTTACAACCAGAAAAATCACCAAAACAGAGAACAAAACCTGTCCTCACCAATTCAGAAAATCAACAACCAAACACAGTAAAATACCAGGAAAATATTCTCCTTGCAAATCTGCTACAACTGCCACCTGTATGGCCTACTAACGTCAATGGTATAGACTGTTGAAGCTGCTCAAAAAAATCTCCCACGTGCGGCCTCAAAACTGGTCCAAAAAATCATGTGTTGTTGTCCTTCTACCCTCACACGTGCGGTATGTTTGTACCACATGTGTGACCCTTTTTCATATTGTCCCTCTCACACATGCGAATCGTACAACCTTCTAACATGTGCGGCTTGTTCACACTTGCGGTTGTACCTTCTTCCCACATGCGGCCTTGCTTCTCTCTCCTCACATGTGTGACTCACAAATGTGGCTGAAAATCAGATGCATTCCTTGGCTGAAAACAGGGACAAAAAATCACCAAGAACCATAGGCCAAATTGCCACAATTGTAGAATTTTCATTGCTGAAATTTCCAAGCTCCTAGCACAAGTGTAGTCTCACTTATGCTAACTCCATAATGACACAAATGAGATTTGTCACATTCTCTCCTCTCCTTATATAGGAGTCTTATGAGTGTGTTTAGGAACCCCTTCTAAACTCAACAATTAATTAGAATATTTTATTCTTCTTTGTTGGTGTGAAACCCCAACACAAGCTAACAAAGCCCATCACCAAGCCCATGAGGCCCTAGTTTCATTCCAAGGGTGTTTTCACTGAAACAAAATGTTGATTTGGTGCCAATGGAGATTCCCACATGCTTGACACCATGACCTCTAGTGGGAATACCTCTCGAAGCTACAAAATCAACAATTTTGACTTCAAAACACTATAAGATACATAATTCAAATACCAAATGCATACACAACCATAAAAGCTCAGAAGGCTAATGCTGCATGTCCTCTTGTCATTATGATCAAGTGGAGAATGTGACTTTTAGTTGCATCTTAACATCTCAAGCAAGAAAGAAAATGAATAAATACTCCAAAGTAAAAATGGACAAAGAAAATTAGAATAGAGGTAAAGGAGATAGTGGTGGAAGATTACTATCCTTTATTAGAAAAATCAATGAGAACATTCAAACATAATTCAAAATTATTCTAAATGTGCAAGCTAAATTTAAAAATGGAGGCCTTGTGTGCATCTTGAGAGAGATGTTTAGTCATAACACATTTGCAGTCGTGTTCCCAAGTTTCAATGTCCTTTTAAGAAGGTCCCCTTTTTTAGGTCATGCATAGAGTTCATGGATATTAAATATCAGTATCACAGACAATTGCATAGTCTTTTTTATTTTAACATAAACATTGATCACATAATTCAAAAAGTTCGTAGCAAAATCACGAGATTTGGACTTGACAAAAACTTGATTAGCTTTGAGTTTGAGAAAACTTAGCAACTTGGCAAAACTCCATTGAAGACTCGGCAAAACTTGACAATAGTAAAAAACTCAAAATACATACATGAAGTTTTGTGTAGAAAAAACAATTTATGAGTTTGAATATGAGTTAGGAAAGTTTGAGACTGAATTTGACAAGTTTTCACTCAATTGCAAGCTTCAGTGGAGTCTTGGGGGAGTACTTGTCTTAGGACATACTCGTCACAACTTGTGAAGACTCATAAGTCTTCCATGGATCTCACAATGTTGGTTCATAGAGCTCAAAATCGCAAGCATACAACACACCAAAGTACAGAAACATATACAAAACAAATTATGTTTATAAATATTATGCAAAATCTCAAATGAACTCATAAAATCTACAAAGTAACATACCTTATATAAAAAGGAACCTGATGCCATTGAAGGGAAAAATATAAATATAGGATTAAATATAATACAATAAATATTTTGAGTCAAAATATCCCAAGTTATCATAGTGAGTTAGTGCATTAACTTGGAGAATCTACAATTAACTTCAAACCTTGTCTTTTTTTCAATGTGCATTTTTTATCAACACAAGCAAACATCGACAACTACTCTATTTTAGATATTCAATGGAACTTTTTGATTAAGTGGTTGTGTGTGGGCTATCTATTCTGCAAAAGTTGCCCACGACTTGCACTTAACTCCACCTATTTTTTTCCAGCCCGGGGACTATGAGCATGAGCATGTCATGGGAAAGACTTGAACCTTGGCAGGGAAAGTAATAACACCTTACTTTCACTGACTCAACAAACTATTGTTGTTGTGAAAAATTAGTTTTTGACTTAAACCCATTCTTCCTTCGATATGCCAAAATAATGAGACCATTATTATAACATGTACATTTATAACACCTTCCCAAATATAATTATATAAGGATTTCAAAACTATTACTCTCATCCAATGCATTAATATGAAAGCTAGGAAAGAAAAAATGTTCCAATACACTTTGAAATAATACGAAGTGCTTTGTATATGGCTATGTTTTTCTCGAGGAACAAAATGCCAACTTGAACTCTTACACAATTTTGACTTTGGCATTGGTAAAGCTTCAATTTTATGTATAAGGAAGCAAGCATCGAAATACAAGGACATTAGTTGAATGATTTACAGATAAATCAAAACATTGATTGATAATGACTATCCTTGGATTGGTCTTAGCATTGTTGGAAGAGAAAAAGACATCTATCGAAGTCAACATCAACACACTCTACAAGCAAATCAAGGAAAAGATTCATAATTGACAAATGTTTTCCACAATATTCCTTTGAAAGTTCCTCAAACAAGTTTTATACAATATTTCATTTTCTTAAACACAACTCAAGAGAACCTGAGTCCATTACAACTAAACTTTTTGTTAACATTGGAAATCTATCAAGTTGGTGGGTCCAATAAAAATGGTTAGAAAATGTCTAACGTGAATCATTATTAATGATATGAAAATCCCTTACTCTATTAACATTGTGTCCATGAAGAAGTGTTGAATGCTAGCTTCAATTTTTGTTGTGAACCTAGCACAATCTTTCATGTGTTGAAATTGAAAGTTGCATTGCAAACTAATCTAGTTCTTGGTATATCCCTTCATGCCGTAACCATGGAATAATGTTGTGACACAAAATAAATCATCTTCTTTAGAAAGCCAACCATGTGAATTAAGGAACTAGGGTGAAGATAACAAGTATAATGAACTAGTACAACAGACACGAAACACAAACTTCAACAGGAACTCTATCGTTGATATTATTGAATCAAGAGACCCCTATACAAAAAGGAACAAATACAACATTGCAATGTTTCCTTTATATGAATTGATATTTCACTTGTGTTAAGTAATTTAGCAAATTATTGTTTAGATATTGTAGTGTACGTGGTTGCTCCAAGGATTTCCATGAAACTTGATATTTTTTTTCAAAATGCTTGATCTAATGATTTTCATCGTGAAACTTGACCACATTTTCAAAATGCTTGATGCTTGTGGGCACTTGTAGAGAAGAAAAAAATAGTGGTAGAACTACAAATCCCATTAAAAACTTGTTAATTTTTTAGTACATGGTAAGTATATCTACACTCCTAAAACAAAATCCTTAAGATAGAAAATAGATACTAAGTTTACTTATATTAAAACATCATATAAAGGAATGTTATATCTACAAACACATCAATATCAAAATCACAACAAGAAGCTACAATTTTGGCAACCAATGACATTACTCTTTATTCACTAAAAGAAATAGTTACAAAGCAATACGCTAAGAACTCTACATGTCTAACCAAAACAATGAAGCAACCTACCCTTCTTTTATAGAATAAGAAGGGACTAGAGTACGTTGAATCCATGCAAGCAAGAGAAGCACCTCACTTCACTGTGTCAAATCCTAAACTTAATATTCATAGAAGGATGCAACCTCATCATGGATAACCTTACTTGGAATAGAGAGCTCACTGGGAGAGAACTCAATGCATGCATGCATGTGCCTCCCTACCTAGAAAGTTGCGCCCTCCTAAATTTGGAAATCCTTTTATGAATGCACCCTCTCTAACTCTAGGAATTCCATCTTCTAAAGATGAATCAACACCACACATGCAATGCACCCTCCTCATTGAAGTTTGAAGTTATAACATCTGAAGATAGTGCATGTATGCATGGACCTTAACCATGGGAAGCCCATAATTACTACTACACCCTCTAAGAATCCTCTAGTGCACCTTCTTTCCATCACTAGTAAAATGCATGAACAAGGATAAAGGAACTACTACCATTGAAGATACAATTGTTCAATGAGAACAATTAATGAGCAATAGGGAAAATCTAACTCTGCCTATTTGCAAGAAAAGTGTTCTCTATCAAACCAAGTTTCTCCCTCAATATCTCAAACCTCCCCTTAGCCAAGGGCTTGGTAAAAATATCTGCCACCTACAAATTCAAAGGAAGATGCTCAAGAACCACTGCTCCCTTTTGAACCTTGTGTCTACGGAAATGGCATCAAATGTTGATGACCACATATTCCATTAAACTTGGAATTAAACAATAGATCTAGAATTTAGACCTTTAGTGAGTTTGAGTTTTTCCAAAATGAGACAGTAAAAAAAGCTTAATTTACTATGTTGAATGTATATATTCACCATTTTTTGTTATAATATTATTGTCATGAACTACATAAAATGAAATTTACATAAAATTGAACCAAATCTTCCATTTTAACTTGGATTATTAACATTATTTATATTTTTTATTAAAGCTGAAGGAAGTCTTCCACTAAAACTTGGATTCCTTACATTATTTTGATTATTATTTATATTTTTATTAAAGCAAATCTTCAACTAAAACCTAGATTCCTTATATATATATATATTAAAAGCTAAGTTCATCTCTTCCCCCATGACAAAGGTTAATAATGATGATGAGTCCTTATCACATCAACACTTTCCTCCTCATGCATTTAGGTCGATGGGATGAGGATTTCATAAGCAAGCTCCATATCCTAACTACCTGCTTCATTCCTTCGGCATGTGAATTAATGAATGTTATGATGGAAATAATATGGGATGTGTGTGGTTTTAATAGGTTGACCTCTTAGGATTGGAAGGAAGCACCCACCAACTATACATCGGTCCTCATGACATTGTTTGCATGATGTATTGTTGGTATTCCTTTCCTTGTTACATGCCTAGATTGTGGATTTATCAAGTCAAAATGAAGGGCATTTGACTTTGGTGTGCCTAGTTTATGGTGTTAATATTGGGTCAAGGCTTGGCCTTTCCATACAGCTCAAGGAAATTTCTTTGCCTCATTTTTTTTTTCTAGTAGGATTGGATGTAAATTTTAAAACTATGAAATAAAACAATGCATACAGATTCTTAAGAAAAACATAAATTAATCAATGGCTCATACACATAGTATGTTGGTGTTTATATGATTCTCATATCTGATAGTTATTTCCTTATGATTAATAACAATATTCACTTTCATACAAAAGTTATCATAAAATAACTATACGCTGAAAATCTCAGCTATAACAATGCAACAAAAATAACAAGATCTAGAAATATTGACCATGCACAGTAGACACAAGAAGACAACACAAGAACACAATAGTTTATCCTGGGATACTCAAACTTGGGAGAAAACCCAACAACCTTTCTCTAGAAGAATTCAGTCCAAGATATTACCAGTACATCACCATCAATAGCCAAAATACCATACAAAGAAGATCCTACCCAAGGCTAACATCACCAAGACCTAGCTCCTCAATAATATGACTAAGAATAACCAAGAAAGAGATTCTCCAAGTGTGGCACACTCTCCAAGATAATCAGTAACCCAAAAATGGCGAAATTGCCAAAACTACAACTGTAATTTCTTTGTGCACACTATAGAAGGATTTGTCTAACTGTCAAAATGAAATGAGCCAGTCCTATATTTATATTAATCTGGGCGCCAGTCTAGGGCCGAATTCTTATTTTTGGGTCTTCAATTTTATTATTATTTTTCATGTGGGTCTGACTTCTCTTCCTGGGTCTTCAACTTCTTCCTGGGGCTTCAACTTCTTCTTGGGGATTCTATAATGGTGTATATGAGTCTTATTGTACTTTCTTGTGGAGAATGACTTCCCAAAGTTGAAAATCTCCAACACTCCCTCCCAACAAGGGAGGCATTCTCCATACTTGGATTTCTTTTGTCATAGTAAGGTTGTCTTCATGATCCATGTTGATGTTCCATCTCCACACATGCATTCCATCCCGGAATATGAATGTGATAGAATCTCAAGTCCATCCACTCCTTGATAGGAGAAGGACTACACCTAGGCCATTCACCACTAGCATAGCCCCGTGAGTGAATGAATCATTACCCTTGGTCATATCATCACTAACATAGCCCTGTGTAAGACCAATATGGGATAATATCTTTTTGATGATTATCTGAGCCACTCACCACTAGAAAATCCCTGTGGATGATTGAATCATTCTCCTTTGGTCATATAAACACTATCACAGTCCCGTGCATGACCAATCTAGGAAGAATGTCTGCCTGAACCTAGAGAGAATCAACATACCTGAGCCATTCACCACTAGTAGATCCCAGTGAGTGAATGAGTCATTCTCCCCTTGGTCATATCAGCACTAGCATAACCCTGTGCATGACCAATATGGGGGAATGTCTGCCTGATGCTATCAATATACTTGGGCCATTCACCACTAGTAGAGCTCCGTGAGTGAATGAGTCATTATCCCCTTGGTTATATCAACACTAGCATAGCCCCTTGCATGACCAATTTGGTGGAATGTCTGTTCGATGTTGAAACATCAATGCTCATCACTAACCAAATCAACATGGCTAATACTGTGTATCATCCTCCTCAGCCAAGTCAACATGGCCACTATGGGAGGATATCTACAATCTTCTCATCCGTGGATAAGTACTGGAGCTTTGCTGTGTTGAAATTTTGGTATGCTCATTTAACCATAGACAATGTCACATCATTATCACCCAACCATAGGAATTCACATATGCCACCCCCGAGAACACTAGCCTTTACTTAGAATAATTCTGGCAAGCCTACTCCAGAACCAACAGATAAACCCTAGTTTCTAACTACAACAAGAACTCAAGACAAGTAGAGCGCTCCTTCTCCAAGGGTAGCGCACAAGAGAGAGAGAGAGTCTCCATATCCACAGAACAAGTACCATACACAACTGCAGTAGTTGCAACTGCACTACTCTCTCTCTCTCTCTCAAATTTGCACCATACTTAGTAAGAATATCACCAAGAAAATCACCAAGAGAGAGACCAAGACCAAGAGATGACCATGCACCCTTATTCCTCCTTGTAGCTGTAGTTGCAGTTGCAACTGCAACTCTCCACAAGACTTGCGCACTATTTGGGTGTACAAATGAGCTAAAACGCCCTATATTTATATTAATCTATCCAGTGAATTTTCTAGTTGGGCCGACCTGACTTTTTGGTCATTATATTTTTTGTTTATATTTTTCCTGTGGAGCTGACTTGTATTTCTGGAAGATAATATTTTAATATTATTTATTCTTCTAGGTCGACTTGTCTTCTAGTGTTTCCACACATATGTTTAATGGTTCACTTGCTTTCGAAATATTCTATTTTAAGTCACAGGTTACATGTGGAGGTTAATACCTCCCGCAGCTACCAAAACATCAACACTCCCTCTTAGATAGGGAGGTATTAACTAATATGTTCTCCATGTAGTGGTCTCAAACACAGCCATCCATCTCACATGGTCATGTAGACCAATCTACAGGTATCATCACCATAGCCACACAGGTTATCATATGATCAAACAAATCATGTAACAAGTATCACCATCATAGCCGCACACCAACAATATTGGTTGGCCCTCCAGCTAGCAACCTCCGATGCTACTAATCGACACTCTAACTGGGAATCATTTTAGACACTACAGGTTATAATCTAGTTCATACAGAACCAGTAACTCATCAGCTCACACATAATTTGAATCAGACATTTAACACTCCCTCTTAATGAGGAAGGTATTCCTCTTGGCATGATCATCATCACTGCTTTTGCGCTTCTACAAACCTCGACCATTTTCATGTTGTTAATCACGGATCTATATGTCATAGGAAGTTCTGCACTTTCACTGGAGTAGCGTACCATCCTTCATTGGAGTAGCATACCAACATGCGATGGGGTAATATACCAGCTTGCGTTCGATTATCATACCAACCTGCGCCGGGGAATCATACCAGCTTGCGTTAGAGTACCAACCTACACTAGGATAACATACCAGCTTGCGTTGGAGTACCAACCTGCACTGGGGTAGCATACCAGCCTGCGTTGGAGTACCAACCTGCGCGGGGGTAGCATACCAGCCCGCGTTGGAGTACCAACATGCACTGGGGTAGCATACCAGTCTTCCCTGGAGTACCAACCTACGTTGGAGTACCAACCTGCACTGAGGTAGTGTACCACCTTGCGTTGGAGTACCAATCTGTGTTGGGGTAGCATGCCAGCCTACATTGGAGTACCAACCTGCACCGGGGTAGCATACCAGCCTGCGTTGGAGTACCAACTTGCGCTGGGGTAGCATATCAGCCTGCGTTGGAGTACCAACCTGCACCGAGGTAGTATAACATCCTGCATTGGAGTACCAACCTGCGTTGGAGTAGCTCTCACTACTGGGGATATCATCACTTCCCTCTAATGGGGAACACATCACTTCTCACTACTGGAAAAGAAAAACATTTGTACCACTCCAAGCTTGTCCCTGACAGAGGCTTGGTCAACATATCTACTACCTGTTCATTGGTAGAAATATATTGGAGAAAGTGTCTCGTCATAGTCTTCTCCCTCTTGCTGGGAGAATCCTCTGGAAAAAAATCAAGATTTGTACATCTCTAGGCTATTTATCTGCAATATGATTGATCTTGTAGATCAACTTGGAAGTCACCACTTACTTCCCTTCTGGTCTCGAAACCAAGGAAAATATATGTATCCCAGTCCTTCTAACTGGCTTCCTCCCCGGTCACTGTAGCAAATTATACTGAAGCAAGGGAATCTTCCCATAATATCTCATATCTCCTCGAAGCCTATGAAGCTTCAATCTAGCCTTCTCAACCCATTGCATCTATCTGTCAGTTCCAAGAGATGTCTCTCTCTTCCATCTGAAATTGAAAGTCTCTGGGTCTCCCTCTGAGTATGTATAATATTTGGAGCCATATTCTCCTCATTATATGGCTCATCAATGTTGCATCCTACAAAGTTTCATGGGACCATGCTGGTCTCTTCTTAGTTACTGTAATGATTCTGGGTAGGCCCTTCTGGATCTACTAACTATTCCTGATGATTTGAAGAGTGATCAACTACAATAGAGGGATTTTTTTGGTAATCTTTGGAGCATTATGCTCCTTACAATCAATCTCCATATGAGATACTCTGTATCTCACAAAAGTACCCTTCTTCGTATTCTTCTTCTTTGGTACATGGATGTATACGGTTGTGTATACAACTTCTTATTTGGATAGTTTGCTCCATGTATCAAACTAGAGACCATCTAATATGTTGTCTCTTGCAACCGTCACTATAGATTCGCTCAAAGTTATCACCTGTGACCTGCCTAGAACAAGGAAAACAAAGGGAAAAACAATATAAAAGAATAATACTCTTATAATAATAAAAACAAGAACGAGAACAATAATCACAATAGCTCCTTCTCAGAGCTATTGCTTGTGACCTGCCTGGAACAAGAACCAAAATAAAAATACAATAACAAGAAATAGGAACAACACTCTTCTAGTGTTGTGATCAATCAATCCTCCATGGTAACTTGCCCGAAACAAGAAAACAAGAACAAAAAGTATAATAGTATTTTCATAAGAACATATCTATACCAACAAGAATATTAAAAAAGACAATCTCATGGTAATCATCATATTATTACCAAGGTGACTTGCCTGGAAGAAGAACAAGAAGTATCTCCTAGAGGATAAGTTAGTTCATCTTGTAAGCATTTATATCAATAATACTCACATGCTGCCAAGTATTCATTGTATTTAGCAGTAATAGAACCTTTCAAGGATTCTTGTCACAACTAGTAATGTAGCAATTATCAAACTTGATATGTGCAAATTGGAAACTGATTAATTTAATCAAACCTGGAACCTGGAGTCTTATCTTCAAGAACAAGTGTTGTTGATTTTATTCCAAGTTTCCTTCACTCAATGTGACAATTATTCTCTTCAACCTGTCCCTTGTACTTAAGACAATATGCTTTCTAGACAAAAATCTGAGTTAGAAAATATAGTGCAAATAAACTCTAAAGTCTCAACCTTAATCAATCTAATACTTTGAATAAATTTAGTTTCTAACTTTAACTTTGAACAGAGGTTAGTATGATACTCATAACTTCAATAGATAAAAATACAACTAGATGTTCATAAGGTCACAATAATTCCATAGCAACTAGAGGCATATTAAAACAATCAAACCTGGAGTGTGTTGTTCCTCTGAATGTGCTAAATCTGAGATCCCTCTAGATCTACGATTGTTACTTGGACTAGAGATCCCTTATCCTGCAATCACACTCAAAATAGTGATACAGTTTAAACATATATAAGTACATACCTATGACAACAATGACATAAAACGATAGACAGTGGCACCATCCGACAACAATGACAAGCAATGACGAACCCTAAAACTTCAAAGTGATCCAACTTTCAATCTAAAGGTAACTAGAGATGCGCCAGGGTAAGGTGCACTAGAACAACCAAATATTAGTCCCGACGTTTCACACAAACTTTACTGCCATTGGTACTGCAACTAGTGTTGGCACTGCAACTAGTACTACAACTGACACTACAACTGGCATTGCAACTAGTGCTGCAACTGGCACTACAACTGGTGGTGTAATTGGCATTGCAACTAGCATGAAGGAACTGACATGAAGGAACTGACACTGCAAACCTAGGGTTTTTATGAGGAAACCCTAATATCTCAACTTTAGAAATTTGTAGATCTGATCTGAGGAAGAGATGTGCCCTACTTAGGCGACTTTCTTAGTGAATTCAATAAGTGCTCAACGAGATTAGAAATGGGGGAAATCGAGGATCTTCCTTCCAACAGTTAGACTGTTACGAAGGAAACCAACTCTAAAACTGTGTTGAAATTTTGGTATGCTCGTTTAACCATAGACAATGTCACATCATTGTCACCCAAACATAGGCATTCACATATGCCACCCCCGAGAACACTAAAATTTACGTAGAATAATTCTGACAAGCCTACTCTAGAACCAACAGATAAACCCTAGTTTCTAACTGCAACAACAACTCAGGCCAAGTAGACTGCTCCTTCTCCTAGGGTAGTGCACAAGAGAGAGAGTCTCCATATCCATAGAACAAGTACCATACACAACTGCAACAATTGCAACTGCACTACTCTCTCTCTCAAACTTGCACCATACTTAGAAATAATATCACCAAGAGAGAGACCAAGACCAAGATATGACCATGTGACCTTATTCCTCGTTGTAGCTCCAGTTGCATCTGCAACTGCAACTCTCCAAAAGACTTGCACACTAATTGGGTGTACAAATGTGCTAAAACGTCATCTATTTATATTAATCTGTCTAGTGACTTTTCTTGCTGGGCCGACCTAATTTTCTGGTAATTATATTTTATGTTTATCTTTTTTCTGTGGAGCCAAATTGTATTTCTGGAAGATAATATTATAATATTATTGATTCTGCTAGGTTGACTTGTCTTCTAGTGTTTCCACACATATGTTTAATGGTTCACTTGCTTCCAGAATATTCTATTCTAAGTCATAGGTTACACGTGGAGGTTAATACCTCCCGCAACTACCAAAGCATCAACACACTGCTCCCTTCTGTACCATGTCTCAAATGAAGTCCCGCAATAATATTTTGAAGTTGCACCATTTCATGACTTTTGACACTGGATGTGACATACTCTATCTCTTTTGTACTGAGTGCTACAAAATCAAACTTCTAACTTATCCCGAAAATCATAATTGATTCCAAGATGAAGCATCACCCCGAGGTGACCAATATTTCTATTGCACTCCCCGCTCAATCGAAATCTATATATCTCTTTAGCCTCACTTCATCACCTGATAAAAATCATATCCAACTATACCATGCTTCGCTGCCACCCACTGGAACTACCTTAGCTTCAACCAAATAATGTCTCAAGGTGTTCACTACAAAACAAATATCTGGCCTGGAATTAACTAGGTACATCAAGGATCCAATCAAATTCATGTACATCGTGAGATCCACCAAATCTGAATCTGAAGCATAATCACTCAACTTCTTCATATTTGTCATCATAGGTGTAGTCATGGAATTGCAGTCCATCATATTGAATCTCATTAGTATCCCCTAAATGAGGAATATCTCATATGATCTCATCATATCTCTTATCCATAGTACATCTGACCAAGATCCTACATCTAGAAATTTGAGGCCAACTCCCTCTGTCACTGGATTAAGTCCTGTTGTCCAATCTACCTCATTGGCTGCTCCCTCTATGACTAAGAAAAAATACATACCCAATGCTCTTGACTGGATGCCTCCTCAGTCACTGTAGAAATATATTCTAAAAAAAGTGTATCCTCCGAGGACATCTCACATCTCCTCTAAGCCTCCTCAAATCATGACACCTGTCTTTCAGTCCTAGAAGATGTCTCTCTTCCCACCTGAACCTGAGGGGAAATTCCATCTGAATGATCAAATCTCCCTCTGATCCAAATGACTCTCTCTGATATCAAGATCACTATGAGTCTGTACATTCTTGGTTAAAACCAAGTTCATCAAGTATCCATCAACCCTAGAGTACCATGATCCCTCTAAAACATGAATTCCTCTGAGTCTGTACAATCTCTAGAGCCATATGATTCCTCTGCATCTTCTAAAGTCTGATCTCCAATGAACTGTCCTGGGAGGCTACTCCTCTCTATTGGATTCTGAGGGATAACTCCCTCTGAACTCTAGCTTCTTCTGAACTGGTACTATGTGTGGCCATCTGCCTCACCACTAGTGGAGCCCCCTTCTCCTCCTCATCAATATCCATGTGGAACACTCTGTATCCCACAAAAGTATCCTTATTTTCAGAAGGTTCTAACTTTGTCTTCATCGACTTCAATATATGAATGTATACTGTCATGTATACAACTCCATGTATGGATATCCTTCTCCATGTATCAAACTAGAGACCATCTAATATTTTGCCTCTTACAACTGTCACTATAGCTCCCTCTGAGAGCTACCACCTATGACCTGCCCAAAACAAGTGTAATAACAAAAAATAGAAGACAAGAACAATATTCTTATGATAAGGAAATAGGAACAAGAATAAAAAATGGGAAACATGAACACCACTTTTCCAATGTTGTTACCAATCATTCCTCTGTGGTAACCTGCCCGAAACAAAACAAGAACAAAAGACAAGAGGAACACTTTTCTAGTGTTGTGACCTCCATAATAAACTACCCGAGATAAAGACAATAACCAAGAACATCTCCTAGAAGAGATCAATTTCATCTTGTAAATAAGTGCATCGTTAGTACTAACAATAATGAGCATTTACAAAATGATCATTGTACTAACAATATTCAAAACATTTGATAGAAAAAGTACTTAGCAATAAAATATCTCTAAAGACTGGTGTCCCGGTTTACAACATTTACTTAAGATGCATTAATATAAAATATCAAACCTGATATGCAAATGTGGAGTCTTAATTTGCTAGGGAAGGTGCGTTATTCCTCTGAATGCACTAGATCCAATGATCCCTTTGGGTCATTGCTTGGAAAAGGTCCCTTGTACATCCCCTGCAAACACCCTCATACTCTGCTAAATTATATAACTTGGAAACATATATAAGTGCATACCTATGAACTTTGTAGCAACATTCAAATTGTCTTCTAATCTCAAGGACAACTGCAACTGTAATTGTGTAGTGGCAATATTTCAACTAGCTCTGAAACCATGTTTGTGTTTACATGATTCTGATATCTAATAGTTATTGCCTTATGATTAATAACAATATTCACTTTCATACAACAATTATCATAAAATAACTGTACACTGGAAATCTCAACTACAAAAATGCAATGAAAATAACAATATCTAGAAATATTAACCATGCACAATAGACACAAGAACACAAGAGTTTATCCTGGGAAAACCAAACTTGGGAGAAAACACATCAACCTTTCTCTAGAAGAATTCAATCCAATATATTACCAGTACATCACCATCAATAGAAAAAATACCATATAAAGAAGGTCCTCCCCAAGGCTAGCATCACCAAGACCTATCTCCTCAATAATATGACCAAGAATAACCAAGCAAGATCTTCTCCAAGTGTGGCACACTCTCCAAGATAACTAGTAACCCAAAAATAGTGAAACTGCCAAAACAACAGTTGCAACTGCCTTGTGCACACTGCAGGAGCTGCCTGTCTGTCAAATGAAATGAGCTAGTCTTGTGTTTATATTGATATGGGTGCTAGTCTGGGGCCAACTTCTTAATTCTGGGTCTTCAACTTTATTATTATTTTTCATGTGGGGCTAACGTCTGTTCCTAGGTCTTCTACTTCTTCCTAGGGCTTCTGTAATGGTGTATATAGGTCTTTTTGTACTTTCTTATGGAGAATGACTGCCCGAAGTTGCAAATATCCAGCATAGTACATATAGATTTACACTAGAAACCCTTAATCGAGAGAAAACCAACCTTCCTTGGTGACACACATCTCAACTCTTCATTATCTTAATTTTACCATTCGATACAATATATACAAAATTTTAGGTATTCTACAGCTACTAAAACCTTAATCTTGTAATCTGGGATTAATTTATAAAACCACTAAAATTAGCAAGAAAATGCTAAAATAGAAAAAACCATTGAAATATTTTTTCGGGGCGCTGCCCCAGAGTCGAACGATTCATGTAGCCAGGGGTGGAAATCCTGCCCCTCCCTTAGGACCCCCCCTCGAGAAGTTCCCTATGCACATGTACACCAATACTAACTAGGCATCATCAGACACAATCATCAAATTTGACGCACCCCCCACACACATGCAAAGAATATAACACCTATTCAACATTCTCCCACTTATTGTTTTCTTTTCATACAAGGGGTCACATGATTACATAGTCAAAAATCTAGGGAAGTAATTCCCATTGTTACTCTACACTAGGAGAACTTCTCAGTTGTCATAGACTTTGTCAATGAATCTGTAACATTCTTCAAAGTGTCAACCTTCTCTAGAAACACCTTCTTGTCTTCAACCACGTCTCTCACAACATGATACTAGACATCAATACGATTTTTCTTTGAATGATAAGTTGTTTTCTTAGCCAAGAAGATTGCACTCTGACTATCACAATCTAATATTACTTCTTATTGTACCAACTGCCAATACTTGAACACAATGTCTCTAATCATATTGCTTCCTTGCATGCATGAGTGGCTGCCATGTATTCAACTTATGTAGTTGAGAGTGCCACTACAGTCTGTATTTTTCTGATCCAACTGATTTCTCCTCCAAATAGTTTAAACATATATCCACTTGTAGATATTCTGCAATCCATATCTCCAGTCCAATATGCATCAACAAATCCATGTATTTCCAACAATATGTCAAATCTTGGTCTTCCTTGGTAGCACAATCCATAACTAGAAGTGGCACACAAATACCTGAACACCCTCTTTATTTTTGTCCAATGCTCCTTTCTTGGTTTTGACATATACTTTCTCAAAAATCCCATTCCATGTGCAATGTATGGTCTAGTACAGACCATTGCATACATCAAGCTTCCAACCACACTAGCATATGGAACATGGGACATTTCCTCTTCCTCTTTCCGCGTCTTGGGATATTGATCTACAGATAACTTTACATGTACAATAATAGGAACCTTGACTTGTTTACTTTCCTACATATTAAACATCTGTAATATCATCTCAACATATTTTATTTGATTCAACTAGAGTTTCTTGTTTTCACAATCTCTTTTAATATCCATTCCTAGAATGAAGTTAGTAGCATCGAGATCCTTATCCTTCATGTCAAATTTGGAGGATAGACGAAATTTCACCTCCTTGATAACATCCATGTTATTTCCAACTAGCAACATGTCATAAACATATAACACTACACAAATGAAGTGATTACCAACCTGCTTGGAATATACATAGTGATCAACCTTGCTTTTCACAAATCCCATTCCAAGGATGTATGTGTCAAAATTTTGGTACCACATCCTAGGTGACCGCTTCAAACCATATAGTGACTTCTTTAGCTTACAAACCAACTCTTTTTTTCCCTTCACTGCAAAGCCTTCTGGTTGCTTCATGTAGATTTGTTCTTCTAGATCCCCATGTAGGAATGTTATCTTTATATCAATATGTTCTATTTCAAAATCAAAAGAAGCAACAAAAGATGAAATAAATCTAATAGAATTTAACTTGGAAACAAGAGAAAAATTTAACCAAATTCAATTCCCTCTACCTAGGAATGACCTTTTTCTACTAACCGAACTTTGTATTTCTCCACTTTTCCTTCTACATTCAACTTTTTCTTAAACACCCATTTTCTTCTAATGGCCTCTCTTCTAGTTGGAAACTCAACTAGATCCCATGCCTCATTTTTATCCAAGAATCCATGTCTTCAACCATGACCTTCTTCCAGAGTTTACTATCCTCTAAATTCCATGCTTCTCTGATAGTTATGGGATAATCATCAGTAATAGATAAAGTAAAATTAGCATGGAAATTAGGTGGGTTACCTTTCTAGTTTCCTTCTTTCCCTCATTCATCTCCTCAATAATAGAGTATAAGGTTCTTCTTATTTTGATTTATCTTCTTTTGTTGATTCAGATTTTGCATCATCCAACTCAAACTCCATTTTCATAGGTTCTTCTTGCAATGGTAGGAATTCCTATTTTGGAACATATTTAAGCTCTCTAAAAAACATCCTGATTGTAAACAATCTTCTTAGTTTCTGGGTTCCAAAGATTATAACGTTTCATACCATCTTTATAACTAATAAAGTTACACATTTTATCTTTATTATCCATCTTAATCCTATTTTCCTTTGGAACATGTACACTAGAATCAAAACCAAAAACTTTGATATGTTTAATAGAGGGTTTCTTACCAGTCCATGCCTCATGTGGAGTTTTTTCCACCAACGTAGACGAGGGTGATATATTTACCAGGTAACATGAAATACCCACTGCCTTTGCCCATAATTCCTTTCCTAATCCAACACCACTGAGCATGCTCCTTTCTTTTTCCATCAACATCCTATTCATCCTTTATGCAACCCCATTCGTTTTTGGTGTGTATGAAGTAGTATTCTTTCTTTCTATACCGTCCTTCTTACATAACTCTTCAAATTCATTCCCACATAATTATCCACCATTATCTATCCTCAACACCTTTGTTTTCTTCTCTGTCTGATTTTCTACCAAAGCCTTAAACTCTTTAAATTTATCAAATACCTCATATTTCTTCCTAAGAAAATAAATCCATGTGTTCCTTGAGAAATCATATATGAATGAAACATAATACACAGATTTACCTCGTGATGGAACAAGAACAGGTTCGAACACATCATTGTGTATCAACTCTAAGATCCCCCTTTCTCTTGTAGCACCAGATGAGAATCTTACTTGATTATGTTTACCATATATGCAATGTTCACAGAAATCAAAATCCAGGGTGCAACTAGACATAACTTCAACCATACATTTACCGTTTAGTTTTCGAAGGCCTTTTTCTCCAATATGCCCCAATCTTTGATGCCATAGCATGGTCTTCCTTCCAGGGCCAATATGGATCATATATTCTTTATTTCTCTTCTCATGGACAATATAATTGTTACACCCATCAATATAAGTTCTTTCCAATAACTTGTATAGATTTCCACACTGAATTCCCCTCATCAACACCATTGCTCCTCGTACCATATTACAAGTGCCCTTTCCCAATAAAGTATCCACACCTGCATCATCCAACTTACTTATAAATATTAGGCTCCTCGCTAGATATGGAATGTGAAGAACTCCAGTGATATTTATGATCCTTCCATATTTCATCAACAACTTAACCCTTCCACGTCCCATGATTTTGGTTGTTGAGTCATCTGCTAGGAAGACATCACCACCATCATACTTTACATATTCATTGAACCAATCCATGTGAGGGGTCATATGAAATGATGCACCCTTCCTCGGGTAGTGCTCAATGCACACATACACCACTACCAGGGAGGGATCATCAAATGAAGTCGTCAAATCTGACGCATCCCCCCACACACATGCAAAGAACATAACACCTACCCAACTTTGGGTTGTATCCACTCAATGGGACATATATCTATATGGGGAGTTACGATGGAACATGGATACTGCTAGAGTGGTTGTTGCATGTTATGAAAACTCGAGGATGTGAAAATATTTATGAAGAGTTAAAGCAAGGACACCATTGAAGTGAATTGTAACATTATGAATTGGACTCATACATGGAATATGTGGAAGGACAACTTTATGAGGAAAATTCAAAGGAAGTATGGTGCTTGAGACAAGTGCATTGTGGAAACAATGAAGCATATCTTGGTGGTTCATGAATGACAATCATAGGTTGATGCCTTCATCATAATCCATAGAGGAACGCCTTTGGAGCTTAATGCATATGTATAATATTTGCAATTGCTGATTGGAAGAATAAACACCATCTATCCCTTGTAAGGACCCCTTCATCTATATCCTTCCCTTGGCCTTGGGGAGATACAGGGTCATTTTGGGTCCTAAAGACCCAGAACTAGAACAAGGCACAACAAAGGTCCATATTGTTGTTGAATTTTCAAATGAGGAGTGTAACATCCATGTTTTCAAACCCCAAACTAGTGATATGTATTGTAAATGTGATGTATGGCTGAGGGCCAAGCAATGTAATATGTAAATGATGTATACTTGAATATAATAAATAAAATGTATCTCTAGCTACAAATAGACACAAATGGATATTTTGGGGATTAGTTTCTACAAGAGAGGGAAGGGGTCCAAGGGGGAGAATTTACCCATGTCTATTAAACCTAACCCTTTTCTTTCTAAATTATCCTTACTATGAGCCTTCTATTTTCTGGTTGAGTATATGAGAGTCCAATCATTAAAATCATGTAAGAGGGTGGGTGTAAAATCTACATCCCATAGTTATTAAAGAGCATGGGGCTGAAGTACAATCAACATTGGGTAGAATGAGCAGTCAATCGTGTTGGGAAAATAGAGGAAATTCGTATGGGTAGAGGGGGCATAATTAGTCATTCACGTTTTTGCATGCAGAGAAATTTTTACAGGGACCTTTTTTGATAGAAAGAGTGTTCTAAGTGCCAAAGCTTGAAGGAATCCATATTGAGAATTTATGGTATCTATTTGAGGCTGCAATTTCATGGGAAGAGAGGTTATGGGCCTATAAGCAATATTATGTTCAAAAATCATTAAGAGAAGAAAACGTTTTGTTGTTGTGTGAATTCTTGTTGTAATTGTAGAATTCTTGAGGTCCCAACAGAGAGATATCTTGTCCAACCTGTGTTGGAAGCCATGGAGGGGAGTGGGAATTCCTAAGGGATTGTGAGCAGTGAAGGGGGATCACATCCCTAGGTTGTGCAGGTTGTGGGGAAGAGAGATGGTGGACTGGAATTAGCTGTGGGGATTGACTGTTGAGAGGGGGACTTTAGCCAACATTAGGGACCACCATCTCTTCTGGATTAATATCCCCAACTTGGGGGTGAATTGTTGTTGAGAATTGGAACAACAAGTATATGAATGGGAGGAACATTCGTTCTTTATAGTGGGTTTCATATTTCATAAGATAAGTGTTCTTATTTGTTGTGTGCATTTATGTTAATTGTTGATATATATGTTGTGCATTTTACTCTGAGATATTTTGGGGTTATTGTTGCATGTTGTGAGTAGAATAATGCATGCAAATATCTAGTTATGTTGTTGAATGTGTTTAGTTGACATGTACACATTTAATTACTTGCATTTACTTTTTTAATTATCATGGACCATTGTATAAGCTTGAATGTCATATTGCGTGTGTTATTTTTGCAGTTAGATTGGTATCAACGATTTTTATTTAGTCATTTATAGAAGTGTGTGACCTAGCTTGGGGTTGGGTGTGTTAAAAAGTGGTATAAAATTCATAGTTTCAACATTGAGTCTGCATGGGCCAGACGCAACACACAAAAGATGAATTTGTTGAAGTAAATCTCAGAGGATGTCTGCAAATTTATTGTCAAAATTACTCCAAAGAAATTGGGAAAAATTCATGAGGAACTAAGGGAATTGAGCTCAGGGTTAAAAATACCTAAATTTAACCTTTGAATGAGTGCTTTTTGGCCTTTTATTAGTCAAATTTTGGATTTGCAGGATATCCATGGAAAAATTGGACGAAATTGGGCAAAAGCCCTAATTTCCACAGTGAAAATCATTGATAATTCGACATGGGAGTGTCGAATTTTAGGTACAAAGGTTGACTTGACTTGCACATGGCCAAAATTGGCCATGAGAAGCGAATTACAAAATTTCAGGGTGACCCAAGAAAAAAATTCAAAAATAGGCATTTTTGAAAAAAAATTGGGAAATTTTAAAATTTTGGAAAATTGGGAATTTTTCCATACCATGACATTTGCTTGACGTGGAGGCCACATGATAGGTGACATGGAGGTGACGTGGACTTCCATGGTGGCAGACCAGTGGCATGGTGGTGGGCCTTGGTGGCGGGGTGGTAGACCATCATGGCGAGGTTACCGATGGAGCGATGACTCGATACTAAAAGTGGTATCAAAGCTGGGTGGTACATGGTATCACATACATGGAAGAGCAGTTTTAAGAAATTTCTTGGAAATTCGAAACTAGTAAAAATGATCCACGTATCAGGGCAATTTTTACTAGGAATAAGTTATGAACCATCTGAGCAATGAGTTATTACTAGTAAAAATGATCCACTTATGAGCAGTCCATGGAAATATTATGAACCATAAAAGAAACACGTGGAGCTAGAATTGGAATCCGAGTACACAAAAATGTGCAGAAAGAAAAAAGAAGACACATGTAGCATACATGGTTAAAAGGGGGAAAACAATAAAAACTTCTGAAGACCATAACTTTCTACAAAAAGCTCATAATGGGGAAAATGAATAGTTGATGGAAAGGTATTGAGGAGAAAATTCCATATATTAACCCAAAAAATTGATCTGAGTAGTAAATTTTACATTCAATTAAGAAGAATATGATTGGTGGCAATAAAGAGAAGAAAGTTTATGAATTATTTTCCAGAACTGCGTGTATATTTTGTCTAACAAAAAATTGTTTGCATGCACATTTCTTGTATAATTTAGAGGTACATAAGGGAATTTGGTTCATGTATGAGAACTATAGTCATGGAGGATGCCCAAGGGTCCTATAGTCATGAAGATGAATTCAAAGGGCTACATGTCAGCATGGGAAATGTTGAGACAAAGTCTAATGGAAGAAGATACATGCAAGAACCTGTAACTATGATAATCCTGCAAAGAGAAGTGTAGAGATATAGGGAAGATAATGAAAATATCATGAAAGCTTAGGGGGATATTCTACATAGTTTGAATATGATATAGAAGAAAGTTAACAAATATTCTAGCACAAAACAAGAAGCTAGTGCAATGAAAGTAGAAGTATCTATATCTCATGATAGGAGGGATGATCATGGAGGATTTAGCCAATCCAGGAGTGTCAAAATACATCATCAACACCAACATTCCCTAGGGAAATCGACCAAAAGAGCCTATGCACGTTCAGGGTCAGAAAACAACCTAAGTATGTCTTATGTCACACATCAGAGGAGGATACATGGGTCAAATAGCTTGCAATGGGAATTGAGAAATATCAAGCCATCATCATTTTATGGAGAGAATAGGAAGGGAGAAGATGAAGAAGCATGGTTTCTAGGAATGAGGAAATATTTCCAGTTTCATGATTACTTATCAAATGTAGAAGCCAAAATTGCAACCTACCATCTCCAAGGAAAGACATCCATGTGATGGGATCAGCTTAAGCAGGTTAAGCACCCTGATGAGAAGAAAATTTCTTGGAAGTAGTTCAAGAAATATTTCCAGCATCAGTACTTGCCAGAGAAATATTATGACAAGAAGATGCAAGAGTTCCTTGAACTCAAACTTGGGAACATGACCATGGATGAATATGAGAGAAAATTATTGTAACTTTTTAGGTATGTGAGCTTCATCAGGGATGAGAAGGTCAAAATTTATAGGTTCCTAAGTGGACTACCATCCTTCTACTAGGATTAATTTTAGTTTGATGAGCCCAAGAATTTAGAAGAATCCATAAGGAAGTGTAAGTATTTGTATGAGTAGAACAGAGGAAGGCCAACTTTCAAAAAGGTATGGGATGATAAGAAGAAAGGAAAGATGGATCAGAGAAAGAAAGGGTTCAAGCCACCTTTCATTATGAACAGTTCTCAAGCACATCAACAAGGGAAGTCATTCAAGGTGATTAGAAAATGACAAATTCCTTGGGAAAGAGGCTAATGCAACAACCCATAAAATGTTGGGGATGTGAAGGAGATCACATGTATAAAGATTGCCCTCATTGGGGAGATAAGACGATGATTCTGCATAGAATCAAGTAGGAGGAGACAATAGAGGACATGAGTGGAAGCATGCCAATGATCTATGCAACCTTGGACAATAGACAAGAAGACTATCAATCCCACATGATTGAAGTGGAAGGTAAGATTGATCATTAACCCATAGCTATTTTGATTGATTTTGGACTTAGTCATATCCATGTAGATCCAAATCTAGTTGAAAGATTTAAATTGAAGAAATGTAAGCATGAAAAGTCTTGGTTAGTTCAACTAGCTGCTAGAACCAAGAGAAGAATCAATGAGATTGTTAAATATTTTCCAATAAACATGAATGGATTCAACACTAAGGAATATTTGAACATCATACCGCTTGGGTCTTATGACTGATTGATTGGTATGGATTGGCTAGAAAAACATTGTGTTGTCTTAGATTGTTATAACAAGGCTTTCACATGTATTTATGAGGAAGGGAATTCAAGGATAGTGCAAGGTATTCCAAGGCCTATATTTATCCAAGATATTTTATCTTTGGAACTGAAAAAAAGTTTTAGAAAAGGGTTTCAAATATATGCAACCCATATGGAAGAGACAATAAAGGATAAGGATCCAAGTCTTGAATATTACCCAATCTTGAAGGAGTATGAAGATGTATTTTGGGAGTTGCTAGGATTTCCACCAAAGAGGGATATTTCTTTCTCTATTGATTTAATTCCTGGAGCTTCCCCAATACCCAAAAATCCCTACATAATGAGCACACCAAAGCTAAAAGAATTGCAAATGTAGCTAGAAGAATTGTCGAAGAAGGGGTACATACGCCCAATTATTTCTCCTTGGGGATCCCCAATATTTTTTGTCAAGAAACAAGATGGAATGTTGAGGTTATGTATTGACTTAATATAACTGAATAAGGTTACAATCAAGAAAAAATTTCCTTTTCCAAGGATTGATGATCTTTTTGATCAACTGAAGGGAGTACATATATTTTCCAAGATTGAATTGAGATCATATTATCATCAAGTGAGAATCAAAGAAGAAGATACTAGTGAGACAACCTTTCGAACAAGGTATGGACACTATGAATTTGTAGTGGTGCCTTTTGGGTTGACAAATGATCCCACTACATTTATGTGTTTCATGAATGAGGTGTTCAAAGATTTCATGGACAAGTTTTTCATTGTATTCTTGGATGATATTATTATCTATTCCAAGACAGAGGAAGAGAATGAACAACATTTGAGGATGGTTCTACAAGTGTTGAGAGAGCACCA
Organism: Picea glauca; assembly: GCA_000966675.3. NCBI lineage: Eukaryota > Viridiplantae > Streptophyta > Pinopsida > Pinales > Pinaceae > Picea > Picea glauca. Next base: position 61,370 of record JZKD02S1790884.1, on the reverse strand, counting down.
ATTGTATGCCAAGTTGAGTAAATGAATTTTTTTATTATCAAAAGTAGATCCATTATTTGGGTCACATTGTTTCATAAGATGGAATAACAATAGATCTAGAGAAAAATGAAGAAATCAAAAGTTGTTCAACACCAAAAAAATTTTAGAGGTTAGATAATTTATGGGTCTAGCTAGTTACTACATGAGATTCGTTGTGGGATTATCCAAGATTTCACACCCAATAAAATATTTTCAAAAGAAAGGAGTAAAATTTGAATGGAATGGCAAGCATGAAGACAATTTCTAGCACTTAAAGGATTTACTAACTAGTGTACCTATTTTAAAAGTTGCAGATCCAGATGAGGATTTTGTTGTGTGCACAGATGCATGCAAGGAAGGGCTCAGTGGAGTTCTTACACATTATGGACATGTAATTTGTTATGAATCCAAAAAATTGAAGGAGCATGAAATAAATTATGCTACACATGACTTAGAGTTGGCAACCATAATACATGCTTTATAGATGTGGATGCATTACCTTATGGGAAGACAATTTGAATTAAGAATAGACCATAGTGGTATGAAATATTTGTTTGAACAACCAATACTAAATGCTAGACAAACTAGATGGCTGAAATTTCTTAGTGAATATGACTTTGACATCAAGCACATAAAGGGAAAAGAGAACAAGGTGGTTGATGCACTCAACAAAAGGGTGCATAAAATGCATGCTACAATCATTAGTATTGACATGATAGATTTAAAAGACATAATTATAGAGGATTTAATAACAGATCAACATTATGTGCAAGTTAAAGAAATCCTATAGCCTAATAATATACAACATAAATAAAAGGATTACAAACTAAAAGAGGATAAAATCCTCCTATTTCAGAGAATAGTTTATGTTCCTAATTCCCATGAATTGAGAAACTCGGTCTTAAAGGAGATGCACAATGTGCCATATGTTGGACATCCAGGGTACCAAAAAACCATTACAGTTGTAAGACACCAATATTTTTGGCATGGTATGAAAAGAGATGTCACTAATTATTTAGCAAGATGCATGGAATGTCAGAAGGTAAAGACTGAGCAGAGACATCCAGTGGGATTGTTGCAACCATTTCCCATTCCTGAATGGAAATGGGAATTTGTTACTATTGATTTCATTACCAAATTGACCAAGACAACAATACAACATGATTCCATCATGGTAGTGGCGGATAAGCTGAAAAATGATGCACATTTTATTCCAGTGAAAGCAACTCATAAGGCTGCCAATATTGTAGAAATTTATATGAAATAAATTGCTAGGTTACATGGTGTGCCTAAGGAAACTGTTTCCGTCAGAGATCCCAAGTTCACATAAATTTTTTGGAAGAGATTATTTAAAGGATTTGGGACAAATTTGAATTTCAGTACAACATAGCACCCAGAGTCATATGGTAAGACAAAAAGGATAAATCGGATAATTGAAGATATGTTGGGAATGTATGTAATGGACAATCCTTCTAGGTGGGAGGACTATATCCATTTAGTTGAGTTTTGTTACAATAATGGGTATAAGGAATCATTGAAGATGAGTATGTTTGAAGCATTGTATGGTAGAGCATGCAACACACTAGTAAGCTAGGATAACCAATGGACAGAGCCATGATTGGGCCATAAATGTTAAAGGAAATGGGAGAACATATGGTAAAAATCATGCAGAATTTGAAAACTGCACAAGACAGGTAGAAGATATATGTCGATAAAAGAACACATAGAGAATTCAAAGTGAGAGAGCATGTGTTTTTAAAAGTTAAATCCAAGAGGAGCTCGTTGAAATTGCGAATTTGTGCAAAGTTGGTAGTAAAACACTGTGGGCATTTTGAGATCTTAGAGAAGATAGGGCCAGTTGCATACATGATAGCATTACCTGCATGCATGAAAATTCATAACTTGTTCAATGTGTATTTATTAAGAAAATATATACATGATCTTAATCATGTGATTGATTGGACTGTCATATAGGTGGAACACGAAGGGGAATTCCGAGTGGAACCATTGCACATCTTGGACCAAAAATTCAAAGTTCTTAGGAAAACATCCATCACCTTGGTAAAGGTTTAATGGACCTGCTACGGTCTTGAAGATGCTACATGGGAGAACGATGAAGCCATGTGGGAAGCATACCCACATATTTTTGTAAATTTTGAAGAAAACTGAATGTACATTTGTACATAAGTGAATGAAGACTCCATTTTGGCAGCTGGAGTTCCTCGAGCCATAACTCTGATATTTCTTGTCCAATGGATGTGTAGGTTGAGGGGAAACGCGAGTTGTTGGTTGAAATTGTTGCGTGAGTCATTAAGTTGAAAAATTATTAAGTCTTTTGATGTAATATTTTATATATGTCAATGTGTAAATTGTATGGTTATGTGCACTTAGGACATTGTAGTTTTTAGGGGGAGGGGAATGTAACATCCTTGTTTTCAAACCCAAAACTAGTGATGTGTATTGTAAATGTGATGTATGCCCGAGGGCCAAGTGATGTAATATGCAAATTATGTATATTGAATATAATAAATAAAATGTATCGCTGGTTGCAGATGGACACAAACATATTTGGGGGCTTAGTTTCCACAAGAGAGGGAAGGGCTCCAAGGGGGAGATTTTACCCATGTCTATTAAACCCAACCCTTTTCTTTCTAAATTATTCTTACTATGAACCTTCTATTTTCTAGTTGAGTGTATGAGAGCTCAATCATTAAACTCATGTAAGAGGGTGGGTGTAAAATACACATCCCATAGTTACTGGAGACCATGGGGATGAAGTAAAATCAACATTGGGCAGAGTGAGTAGTGAACCGTATTGGGAAAATAAAGGAAATCCATATGGGTAGAGGGGGCATAATTAGTCATTCACATTTTTGCATGCAAAAAAGTTTTTACAGGGAAATTTTTGGACAACAAGAGAGTCCTGAGGGATGAATCTTGAAGGTAGCCATAGTGGGCATGTATGGAAGCTATTTGTTTCTATAATTTCATGGGAAGAGAGGTTGCAAGCCTGTGAGTAAAATCTTGTTAGAAAATCATCAAGAGAAGCAAGCATTTTGCTATTGTGTGAATTCTTGTTGCAACTGTAGAATTCCTAAGGTCCCAATAGAGAGATTTCTTGTCAAACCTGTGATGGAATCCATGGAGGGGAGTGGGAAGGCCTGAGGGACTGTGAGTAGTGAAGGGGGGTCCCACCCCTTGGTTTTGCAAGTTGTGGGGAAGAGAGCTGGTGGACTAGAATTAACTGTGGGGATTGACTCTTGAGAGGGGAGCTTTAGCCGTCCTTAGGGACCACCATCTATTGTGTATTCATATCCATAGCTTGAGGGTGAATCTCTATTGAGAATCAAAATATAAATTCTACGGTTGGAAGGAAGATCCATCCTATGCAACAAGTTGTATATTTCATAAGATAAGCGTTCTTGCTTGTTGTGTGCATTTATGTTAACTGCTGATATAGATGCTATGCATTTTACTCTAAGATATTTTGGGGTTATTGATGCATACTGTGAGTATACTAATGCATGCAAATATCTAGTTATGTTTTTGAAAGTGTTTAGTTGTCGTGTTCACGTTTAATTACTTGCATTTACATTTTTTATTAGCACGAGCCACTGTATACTATTGAATGTCATGTTGTGTGTGTTATTTCCACATTTAGATTGGTATCATAAATTTTTATTTAGTTGTTTATAGTAGTGTCATGACCCATCTCAGGGATGGGTGCATTACAAGGAGCATATGGAAGTTGTTGGAGTAGATCCAGAGGATAATATGTAAGATACAACCCTACATGAGCGAGATTTTTAGTAAATGTTTTAGTTCTTTTTATTATTATAGTATGGATACCTTCAAAATATTTTGAAGGGACTTTTGATACAATTTTTGTAACGTCTCCCGACCTATACGAGGGACATTACGGTGCGGAAAACTCACAAAAACCAAATTTTTGTTAATGAAATTAATTTATTTACAATTAACTAATTTTCTGTAGCTTTTAGCTACGAATTAAAACAAATTTAGCTACTGTCTACAACCATAAAATAAAAGCATCTACAACATGCTAATAATCAACATGAAATGCAACTAAATACCTCATTACAACAACATATAAATCATTCTCAAATACACAGAGTTCATGCACAATAATAACACGTGTAAATAACTCAACAACAAGATAAAACACTTATCTTTAAACAAGAGTTGTGCAACCAATTGCTTGGGACAGACGTTTCACCCAACCATAGACTGACTATTTCAAATATCAACATCCAATCACCCCCGATATGAGGCTAGTAATCCACAAAAGAGGGTGGTCTCTCAGAGTCCACTCACAACTCATAAAACTCACAACCCACTGATATCTTCCTACAACTATCTCAATTTTCCACTAGCTCTCTTCCTCTTGACCTCCCCAACCCAAGGAATGTACCCCTTCACTGATCTTAGTCCCTCAAGAGTCCCATTCATTTATGAGGGTCTCTCTGGCACAGGTAAACATGAATCTATCAGTTGGGAACTCAAGGGAAATTACTGCTAGGAAAACTACCAACAAACCAACAACAAACACTTGTTGTTACAATGCAACTCACCTAGGAGTTCACTCTTTAGGCCTACCAACCTGGTTCTTCAATTTCTAGCTCCAAATACGCTCCAATACACTCCAACTTTCTCTATAATTCTCCCTCCATGGCTGGACCAACTCCAAGATCTCTTCCTTGCTCTCTACTTGATCCTCATGCACAAAAACTCAATGTGTAAAATTGTTGTCCCAACCCATACACATTTCCTTTCCTTTTTCTTTCTTGCTTGACTCACACTCTTCCCTAAGCTAATTGTACTCAACCCCCATGTGCCAAATAACTATGAGATGTCACTACTCACACCCACCCTCTTACATGTATTCAATGTTTGGCTTTGAGAACACTCAATCATAAATGGGAAGGTTCATATACAAATAACAAATTTAGGAAAAATGGGTTGAATTAATATACATGGGTAATTCCCCCTTGGACCCCTCTTGACCATTGTACTAGACACTCCCCTCTCTTGTGGATTGATTCAACCCCCATATCTTGTCCATGTCCCCTTAGCATCTGACATCACATTTTATTATTAAAACATAGAAATACAATTTGCATATTACAACATTTGGTCGTACACACATATTATATCTACATAAGCATTGATTAAATTGGGGATAATTGTGGGGATGTTATAATTTTGATACCATTTTTGAAATGGTTGTGATGTTTTGGGTTTGTAAATGACTTGAATGTTAAGTACAATAAAAATATCGATTATGAGGTTTCTATTGATCTGTTTTTTTGAGAAATTTTGACAGTGAATCCATCCATAGGAATGTATATGATCTAAATTGTATGTCTAGTATAGAGGATGTTATGTATGTTATTTTCATATCGAATATAGTTTTAATAAACCAAGTCTAGAAGATGTTTCTTTTAAGTACATTATTGTACTTGTTTATCCAAGTTTATGGAGTGAGAAGTGTGCTACATTAGAAACCAATGAATTATAATAGCTTGATATTTTTCGGATACAAGAGGGACGAGAGAAAACCCACTCGTGTTATTTTTAGTGTCCATTATTTAATCATCAAGTGTTTGAACATATTATAGTGAAAATAATGCTAATTAGATACTCCAATAATTTTATTAGATCAACTCTACAATATGTTACTTTTAAGTGCATTATTCGACTTGATTACCCAAGTTTGATGGAGTGAGAAGTTATGCTTCTCTAGAGAAATCATTTAAATTTGTAATTTCCAAGTAAAATATTGAATGGTATCATGTCATTAGGATAAAGTGCGATTAAAAGAAGACATTGAAATTGTATTGAATTTTTCATAGGGAAAATTATCAAAATATTGGGGTTCAACACATTATGTTTGTTTGCTTTCAAAATAATTAATTTTTTTTTATCAAGAATTGTCTACCACATTAAAATTTAAACTTTCCAAGTAAAATATTGAGTAATGTCATGTAATTAGCATACAATATCCCAACATGAATACGTTGCAGTTGTTTTAAAATTTTCACATAGGGAAATTAACAAAATATTGGGTTTCAACAACATATTATATTTGTTTTCTTTCAAAATAAATAAAAACTATTATTAAAAATGGTATGACAAATTAGAGGGACCGAATTTACATGTTTACACTAAATAATTTAAAACTCCTCAGAATACAATATGAAGGAAAAAAATTGTATATTTTAATCGAGGTGAAAGAAAGATCCATGCTAGATATGCTTTACGCATCGTCAATCAGAGTTTCTAATATTTTTCATCTCAAGAGGATAAAAAACGATTCTTACCTCCTTGTAAATATGCTTGAAGTGACAAAAATACTATATATGCATTTATAAAAAAGAGTCCCTTATCTACTTCCATTGTCCAAAAAATAAAAGTAGATACATATATCTTATACACATTAAGAAAAAGATCTATCTAAAAGTATATCTATGGCAATTTGAGTCTTCTCTAGGAGTTCAAATCCCTTAAGGATTCAAGCATATTCTTCATCAAAAGTATAGCTGTTTGAAAGGTTCTCAAATGAAAATGGAAAAAACCGTTCTTATAGAAAATTACTATCCTTGAATTATGTTCACTACCTTGTAAGTCTAGTATAATGTTGCAATCATTCTTTAGACAAATACTTTGCTTCCCTATTAAATTCTCTTTAAACATGTTGAAACACGATAGAGTTAAAAATTGATAATGATGTTTTTACTTCATCAAATATTGGGCTTAAAACTAGAATTGTCATTCTATTTTTGTCACTCATCCACTTAAAACTAGAGTTGTCATTCTATTTTTTTTTTGTCACTCATCCATTTGATCATGTCATTGAGTCTCCCAACACCTATATTTTTTATATTCCATTACAAAAATGTTATTAACATAAAATCACATGTTCTCACCATATAATAACCATCATTAAACGATACACCTTATAACTAAGTAATAATAAGTTTTTACAAAAGTTTTAACAACAAATACACTGAAAAGTAATGCATCTTACAACAATTTGTGTGATTTTTTTAATCACAAAAATATCAAGAATTTGATTTTCTAGTCCATAAGTTTTTATAAATTTTGTGAGAAAAAACAATTCTACAAAACATTTAGAAACATGCAAAAATGTCTAGAAACCTGGCTTAAGAAGGAGTACTTCAAGCATATCCTTATATGGTTATGCTTTGTCTTCATCCTTGAACTCTTCATCCTGAAGGATGGAAAATAGAGGACCTCTACAATGCCATGTTCTGGTTTTTGGATATGAGGATTCCACATGACCTTTTTACTATTAGAGGTTGATGAGTGACCAAATAGAGATGGACTATGAGGGAATATTGAATCCACAATATTAGAAGGGTAAAGGACTTGAGAATTAATGCCCATATGAGTGACAATTCTTCTATCATATACTATAAATATGTTACATGGAAACTAAGTTCTTCATGCTTACTTTTATGGTTTTTCATGAATGCATCTAATTTCATTTTCCATTCAAGAATCGCTAGGATGTGCATGGTAGATTCCATTGCACACTTGGTCCTCTCTCTATTATCCTTTTGTATTTGATTGGATAACTTGTCATTCCACTTATTCCATCTACCTGTCTAATGTTGCAATGAGATTTTGTAGTATCTTGAATGCACATTATCAAACCCCTCCACAAATCCTTGGGAACCACCATCCAAATTAATATAACCAAGACTAGATACAAAACTACACCTAAAACTAGATCTAGAACCAGATATAGTACCACAAACTAAAGCAAGACCACAACTACCATAATCAC
>JZKD02S1790884.1:14402-24864 GCA_000966675.3 Picea glauca | reverse complement strand
ACAATGCGAGGCTCTTATCAAGGGAGAATCTCGCCCTATAAACAGAAGAAGAAAAAGGCAAGAATAAATATGACGAAGCATAAAATGTAGAGATCTAAAAAGTTCACAGGTCTTGTACCTGCTGATAGCTGATACAGAGGAAAAAATGCAAGCGATTAGATGACTAAAAAGTTGGTCGCCACAATAGAAGTTGTACTAAATTGCAGCTAAGAATTCATCAAAAATATATATGCGAAATGAAATTTAATATAAGATAACAGAGAAAACAAAACTCATAACTTAGTCTTCACGGAATCAGGAATCTTCAGATTGCTTTGTATTAATTTTCAAAAGAAAAAAAAGTCTCTATTACAATCAGCCAAGAAAGGTCCAGCCTTCATTCTCACTTCAAAATGCATATTTATACAAACTTCTAAACATTCAAATTTCAATCATTCAAGAAGTTTTCGGTTACAAAATGGGAAATTTAAGCGTTTCACTTCTTTGTCTTTTTCCTCCTTCATGCGGGCAGAGAACCTTCCTTTCTTTACTCTTCGGGTTCTAAAAATAGAATAGGCAGACATCTGTCATTATTTGGCACCAGAAACCTGCCCCTTTGCCTGCTCGGTGCAAGTGACACACCTCTCCACCAACTGGGCTATCAACCTGGAAGGTTCTGCTTGGTCGCTTTCTTCAAAAGTGTAACAACTCTTTGCTAGTTGTGGCAAACTTTTTCCCACTTGTCAGTCCTCTGTGATGATGGAGCATAATTGTAAACTTGGTTGTACTAGACATTTGTCCACTTGGGCCATATTGACCTGGCTAATCTGGGATATCTCCACTTGTTGCTTCTCCATGTTTTCTTTGATGTCCAACAAATGTTTAGCTATATTGATTTTTCCCAGTGTCCCAACACTGCTTTCCTTATCAAGGTCTAGCAAACTTTTACTTATCAAAGAGAACGTTTCCTCACAAAAATTCTTTACTTCATTAACTCTCCCCTTTCTTTTTGATATGTTATGCTCCCAGAACTTCAACAGGATATTATCTCTGGTTTGTTTTGCGATGGATAATTTTGAGCTGCTGACTATCTCTATCTTCGCTGTAGCTATATCAGCGTCTTAGAAAATGACCTGTGCTGCCCCGACTTCTCTTTCTCTCGAAGAAATATTTTCTAATATTTGATCTATCATTCGGAAATGGTTTTGAATGGTTCCTACCTTTACCAGTAGGTTTTGTTGAGTCGTAAGTACCTTATGTCATATGTCGGTGGCCTGCAATATGAACACCTTTATGACCACAACTTGGTTCTCGGCCACCTCTAATTTCGACTGCAACTCTATAATCTGTTGCCCCTGCTGGCTTACCTGTGTTTGGCTAGTTTGCGCCAACTGGCGCACCTGCTCGAGGTCAGACCTGAGCTTCTCGAATTCACGCAGGTCGACTGTTCGGGCTTCCTCAAGGGTCCTGCTCACCTTGTCCCTGACATTCACTTCAATAGTAGCCACCTTAGCTTCCAATTTACTGATCATGAGGTTCTTTCATTTCAACTGGGCCGTCAAAGTCCCAACTGAGTACTGATTGGCTGTAGCATAAGCCCCAAGTGTCTCGACTATCTCCTCTGCAAATTATCCCTCTTTCACGACCTTCCCATCTGTCATGATTTTAAAGTTTTTAGCCATTACGCCCTCTTTTTGATATAATCCTTGCCTCACCACGACCTTTCTTTTTTTGTCAGAGAAAAATTCATTAGGAGGCAACTCCTCTACAGAAATAGGTGTCAGTTCTTCATTGAAAATCCATCCCATGTCAGGATTCCCCTTTGTGAACTGCAAGGGTGTGACAATAGCAATCAGACTGCCGATTTCCTTGGATGTTTGTTTTGGGGTGACCTCTATAACTGGCTTGTTTGACGTGAGTGAAAGTGAGTCACCCGATCCCTGCAAAGGTATCTCCACTTAGTCTTGGGCCTGCTTTCCTAGTGTTCGGGGTTTCCTTCCTGCTTCTGGGGGACTTTGGCTCCTTTCTTTGAGGTTCCAGCCTCCCTGGTTTTCCCTTGGTCCTTCTCCCCACTAGGACTCAAGTCCTTTGCACCTTTGGCTCCCATATGATTTGTAACTGGAAGTTCTGGGGCTTCACCCTGTAAAATCTGGGGGAGACAACTCTGTTGGCGCTCCTGGAATTTCAAAAATTCGGCCATGTCTCCAGGTGGCAAGGCTTGAATCCGACTTAGGACTTCGGAGAAGGACCTCGCACCCTAGAATATTTCATCATGTGGGGAATCCTCATGTTCATACCTCTTCAGGCCGCAACTTTCTAGGTGATTGCTCACAACCTTACTAGGGTCGTGCTTCTTGAACTCAATATCCACCAGCTTCATTTCTTCTAAAGCCATAGCCTCAGCTTTGGCGTGGCCAAAATCTAACAAGGAATATGCACCAATATGAATAAGGAAGGGTGGCCATACCTTTTTTGATACTCCTTTGAGATCTTTTCTTATTCTGCCAAGCACAGTCTGTCTAGCGATCTCACGACACAATAGATTATCTGGAAGGAATAGCGGGATGGCATATGGAGGGATAGAGGTGCCGAAAACCATGATATACGAAAATTCCGCCTCTAGATACCAATCTACCACACTGCTTAGGATGGTTGTGACGCTATCTGATATCCTGGGAGGCAACTGACCAAACATGGCGATATGCAGTGGTACCATTACCCAGTTGAAGATCTCGTAGATGAATTCTTTGGCCTTATCCTCCCAAAGATTTGAGTGGTAGACATGGATAGGCTCTGTATTAGATGGAGCCCATCTCTAGTTCATCAGTGGGAAGGATGTCATGAAGCATATGGAATCCATGATGTAAGTAGAAATAAAGAATGAATATGCTTTGTTACTCGCCCTCTGTGCTCGATATTCAGTAATTCGACTGGTCAGAATGTCAGACAACAGTTTGGCCCAGTCGAAAGAGAAACCCTCAGTGTCTGTATGAATGAGTGGCACCCATGGGAGGAAGAAATGGGTAGTGTATTCCTTCCCATACAACCTGTAGGTCATCATGGCTATGTACTTGAACTGTGGCTCCAAATAAGAGATTGAATAGATCCCATTGGAGTCAGCCCTGAATTTGCGGGGTGTGAGACCTAATATTTGGTCAAATTGGACAAATTTTTTTCATATTGCTACACTCCTTCTTCTTGAATCCTTTTATGAATTCAACGTTGTGATTAAGGTTTGATGTGGGTGACAGTTTATACATTCCCCGTGAATGTTCTGGTCAGAAGGTACCAATCGTCACCTTATGTTCCCTGATAATCATCCTGGTCGAGATGTCCACTTGGTCCAGTGCCCACCTGATCATATCAAAATAGGGAAGAAGCTGGGGCCTCGCCACTATTTTTTTCATCTCTGCTTGAGTGACTATTTTGTATTTGGTTGATAAATATTCCTTCTCGTTATCACTAGAATCATCCGAACAATTTATCAACTCGGATTACAGGATGTTGGAAACATATGACCATGTCTTGATAGAATTAATACTTCGGGGCGAGGTATTGGAAACAACGTCTGAACCCTGACCTGAACTCTCGACAGCTGACTTGGGAATTTTTCGTGGAGCCATGAGAATGAAACCTGCAACTAGACCACCTGTCGAACAGATTTGAAAATCACAAACAATGGTTAACCTGGTAAAATGGCTCTGCGCGTAAATAGAAATGAGAACTGAAAAAATGAAGGAAAAAACTCTTTATCTTAGTCATTTAAACCCCTGGTGTCCTTGTGAACAAAATGGTCAAATCAATTAAAGAAATATTTAGCAGTAAAAGTGAGATCCTACTATCTGTCACCTCGTCATAGTTCAAATAAATGCCATAATTGTTTGACGAGTCGTAACACGAATCAACGCAAAAAACATTTAAATTTACTCTGTAGATGGTGCGTGTTAAAGTTTCCATTGATGCATCGATTAATCCAGCTTACCTCCTTTAATTAAATTTGTTTTAGGCTTTAATCCCCCTTTTTCGGCGTTCATCGTATCAAAAGATTTCACTCCTACCCTTTGAGCCCCCAAAACCTGAAATCACGATGATGAGATTTAGTTAAAAAATCGTGATTTGACTTAAGTTCTTAATTGATCCATGCTTAACTAATGAATATCGTGACTTCGCGACTCAGAGCTATGAAGGTATGATTTTTTTGGAGAGCGATTTCCGAGTCGCGAAACCCTGAAAATGCTTAACTAGGGTTTAAAATGACTTACTCTTGACACTAACCTGGGTAAACTTTTAAAACCATTTCACGACTTCGCATATTGGAGTTTGGAAACCATGTGACTTGTAACTCCCAAAACACGATAGCACGAGGTAATAAAAGTGATAAAATTGCTTAACGGTTAAGTGACGGTGGTTTATGACTATAACAACCATCTCCACTTCACATGTCGGGGTATTGAGGCTTTCAGTGGGTAAAGATCATAAAGTAAAAGATAGCCTGAAAATAAACTTTTGATTTTAAGAATTATATTTCAACCACTTGGAAAAGTTGGCTCCAACATAGGCTCCAACTAGGGATCCCGTCTTCTTGCGGGACGGGAAGAATAGTAGACCACATGCATGTATTGGGTAAATGGATTCATTGGTTTCTTTCTGCAAAACTTGTTTTAGGAAGGGGATACAGAGGGAAAAAAGAGATTTCGTCTTTACTTCTGAAAATATTTTCAAAATTCAATTGCGTTCTAAACTCAACTACAACCCTTTTGATGAATTTCTACTTCTCGATACTGAATTCAGGTCTTCTTTAAGATAATCAAAACAGTCCTAGGAAATTCAACAGATCTTGTGGATTTTGGCTTGCATCAAACAAAGTAAATTCCATGCTTTTAATCGGGGAGTCCTGCTTGAACTTGGGATGCAGATCCGGTTTGAAAAGGATGGTTACCAAAGTAGAGTGAAATTTACATATGACAACCTTACAGATATCTCAGATATTGCTTCATTGCCAGTGAGCCTTTTCAGTACCCCGGTGAAGTTATCTGGCCATTTTTACTGAATTTCCTTTCACCACTTCGAATCATAATTATGCATTTAGATGCTGAGACGAGGGAAATCATTTATGAATTTCCTTTCATCGTCTCCTTGGACTAGATGGGGGAAATCAAATATGAATTTCCTTTCACCATCTGTCTTATATTTTACTTTTTAAAACATGAAGTGGGGGAAATTAGTTTGTATAAGGTATACCATGGATGATATCTGTGTAATATTCGCAGTGGAGGTCTATCAACTTGCTTTGATTACTTAGGACCAACCTTCTCTTAACTTTCAAAACACCTTAGCCCGCAGGAAAAATGGGAAAAATCACTTCCAGGAGTCTTCCTTCGAGCAAGCCTCAATCCTTCGAAAACTGTTAAAAAACCTAGAAGAGTCAGGATCAACCTACGCATAACTTTGTTCAGTAGGAGATTGAGGAGTTATGAGGGCTGACTCACTTTCTAAGATCTATTTTCCAGCTTCCAAAGCTAAAATGTAACCTCTTCTCCCTCCGTGGGAACCACATAAAGGTGTTTGGTTTTTAAGAAGGTAAATACGAGGACAAAAAAAGGGCAATGGAGAAAGGTATGGAATTCAAAATATAGAGGTCATGGATTAAACCGGGTGTTGGAACCCTTTCTCTGAGACGCTTTACTCTCTATGCTTATTTTAATTACCTCTTATCTTTATCTAGGTGAAACTTTTAGGACCCAGAGTAAGAAGTCATTCTTTTAATGACATATCAAGTGAAAACAACATACTTATGAGACCGTCATGGCACTTTAGTGACATTCGTTTGAAATACAGACATCTCTGGAACTCATACCTTTGCCTTACCATTTCGTTCTCTTCTAAAATAACAGAAATTTTTTTCTACCACTTGTTTTTGGCGAATTGATTCTTCGATATATGACCATCTGTTTATTCCTTTCTCTTGTTTGGGCTGCAAGAAGGGATCATGTAAGGGAACAACACGAAGAGTATCAGGGATATACAGGAATTGAATGCATTGAAAATTTCGTATCCCTACTTCTAGAAAAACACTGACCTATTTTATTTGTGATGAAAGTAGACTTACCAAAGAAAAATTATGAAATAAAAAGAAAACACAAACCGGTATATACAGTGGAAATTTTGGAAACCATTTATTGCATATAGTGCTTCAAATAACGCCCATTGATAGGGGCATTGATGATTTTACTGTCCAAATTCTCTAATAGAAACAAATTTTTCCCTTCAGGAGCTATGACTTTGAACGGTCCGTGCCAGATATGATCAAATTTTCCATGTTTTGCCGAGTCTTCCTTCCTAGCATCCCATTTCAAAACCAAATCGTCGGGGATAAATTCTTTGTCCTTGGCCTTACAATCAAATAACGCTTTCATGTTGTCCTGGTATTTCTGCAGCCTTTCGTCCACTTCAGCCCTGTGCTGTTGAACTTCAATTAGCTAGTTTATTCCTCTTGTGACATGATTTGGTTCTTCTTTCTCATCTTGCCAAAGTTTCATTACAGGAAGCGCTAGATTTATAGGTAATACTACGTCGGTCCCGTATAACATTTGGAAAGGAGAAGTGCCGATAGATTTTTTTGTACCTATTCGATTCGCCCACAAAGCGTATTTCAAATGCACATGCCAAGATTTTTTGTTTTCGTTCAACACTTTCTTAATTATAGTGATTAGACTCTTGTTTGAAGACTCGGCTAGCCCATTTCCTTGGGGGTAATATGCCGTGGAATGACGGACCATGATATTGTACTTTTGGCAAAAGATGACCATAGCCATAGATTTAAATGCCTGGGCGTTATCTGTGACTATCTTTCGGGGGCAGCCGAATATAGACAAAATGTTCTCTTCTAGAAAATCCATTACCACTGAATCCGTTGCCTTTTTAGTTGGAATAGCCTCCACCCATTTGGTGAAGTAATCTGTAGTAGTCAGAATCCATTTATGTTGAGTGTTAGAATGAGGGTTAATTTCGCCTATAAAATCTAGTCCCCATTGTTGAAAAGGGGCTTCCGTTATTTTTGCGATTATTTTTGCGTCCAGGAGATTTTTGACTTCCCTTTCAACCACAGACAATAAAATAGGATCGATTTGTCTAAGTTTTTGTCTAAAAGTTTTGACACCAGGATTTAGGGGTATCTTGTGTTCAATCATAGTGGTGTCATAGGTTCTTAGCTCTTCATACCACCAAGCGAAAACATCTTTATACTGCTTGAGTAGATTAGAATATTTAATTTATGTCTCAGGAGGGAGATACTTTGATATTTTTACTATCCTAGGCTCCTCTTTGGTCCCTATGTCGCAGTCTTCAACCTCTTCTAGTTGGGGTTGCAAAGCAGATTTTAAGGGCATATCATTTTGGTCGAACAGTCTCTCCAGAGGGATTAGTCCCTTTGGAATTTGATTGTTTTTTAAAACCAACATGCGATGATTGGCGATCTTTTCCTGGAACTCCTGAGGATCCTCTCCCTCTTGCATGATCCATGTGTGGTCATTTTGGTTTTCTTGGTCAATGTGAGTTTCAGCGAAGTCGTCCACCATTTTGAGGAACTTCCTAATTTGTTCGTCATCCTCAAACACTTTCCAGTGTTGGATGTTTTTTGGTATGGAAGGTCTGTTCCTCACCTCTATGTGGTACCTTAGTTTGAAAGCTGTAGGGGGGGCAAACGTTGAGGCTGCTTTGGCTAATGAATCGTCTTGCAGGTTTTCAGTGCGTGGGATGAAATGAACATTTACCGACGAGAAGAAATATTCTATTAAATCCCAGGCGCAATTCCTGTAAGATCTCAATCTTGGGTGTTTGGCCTGGTATTGCCGATTTATCTGTTTCACTATCAACTCTTTGTCTCCGTATACTTCCAAGTTCTTTATGTTCAGCTTCCTGGCAGCTTCCAACCCTAAGACTAGATCCTCATACTCACATACGTTATTGGTGTAGTCTATATCCCACTGAAGCCTTTAAGAGAAAGGAATAACAAATTCATTTTCAAGTGCTACAAATAGTACTCATGTACCTGCTCCTTCATATGACAAGGCACCGTCAACTTTTTTTTTCCAAATTCCAGTGCTGTACATATTTTCGTCTATCTTTCCTGATTCATTTTCATGTATGTAGTTGTCTTCTGTACAACTATTTACACCATCATCAAAAGACAAAATACAATTCCCTAGATCTTGATCGGCAACATAAACATGATAATTGTTAGGATTCTGTGGGTCACTCACTGTGTATGCTAACCTCGTTTCCCTGTATAGCCGAGTAAATTGTCCACCAAACACAGGAATCGTGGTGTAGGTCATGTCTAGTTGAATATAAGTTTGGCTCCCCATGACCTAGATAGTAGCAAGCCATACTTCAGAGGTATATCGACAATAACTACATCCATCAGGATGCTTTTCACCGGAACCTGTGCAAGAGTGACTACTAAATATTTTATCATACCCATGCACTTAACTCTCCTTGAATCAAAAGAGTAGAGATCTCCATAAGGCCTGGTGATCTTGAGGCCTAGTCTGTCCATAATAGACTCGGGCATAAAATTATGTGAGGCTCCAGAGTCTAGCATGCAGTTATGCAACAGTCGATCATGCACATTTAGGGTAATATAGAAGGGAGTGACAGTGTCTATGGAACCCTAAAAATGTGGACCAAACATGATATTAGTCTTATCATCTTCCAAGTTTATCACGTCAGAGTGAATTTATATATTCGAAAAACCTATCATTTTGGCTATCTACTTTCGATACACATGATTCTTTGCTAATTCGACCAGAGGGATTGGTATTTTGATCTTATTTATCTCATTTTCAAGGATGAAACCTCCCCCACCTTTGTTCGTTTCTCTGGTTGAAACCTCAAAATCCTTCTTTTCTAACTTATTTGTTTGTGCTAATTTATTTTGCGTGACTTTATTTACCGGTATATGTGTTTCAGCTGTCTTAGTTTTTTTTGCTTGGGTCTCAGCCTCCTTTACTTTGGGATTCTCTGAATCTACCCCTTTTATTTTTCTATTAGGTATCTCAGTCTCTTTTGGGGCAGGATCATATATTTCACCTCTAGGAAGAATTTTCTTGGGTCGAGGAGTCGACACAGGTTTGTTTATAGGCCTCAGGTTGTACTTATGTTGGACCTCAACCATTATAGAATCAGTCATTTCTGGATAGACAGAAACATCAGTGTTGTTTATGTCAACATCTTTATTTGACGGTTTCTCTGTGTTCAAGGAATTCTCGTAATATTCTTTAGTTAAATGAGGCTATGTGTAGTCGTCACCCAAATATTTTACGTCTTCTTCCAGATCCTCGAAATATTGCAGGTCGTTTCCTCCCATAAAATTTTCATTTTTTAAAGGAGTTTGAATTTTCGGGTCTTCATTTTTAATCTGTGTTTGTTGATTTTGAGGGTTGGGGTTTGTTCTGAATTCCCTCTTAACGAATGGATATGCCTTGTATTGATCTAGATCCATTCTAGAAATCTTATTTGATAACTCCTTAATTATCCTAGCCATATCATCCATTTTATCATCTGAGGATCTACTAGGCCCCGAGGGTCCCGCTTGTCCCTAAAACGTTTGGTTTCTCGGTTTCCCATTTCTACGTTTGTTTTTAATTTTTCAGAAGCCATCATGTTAGATTCAATCTCTACGACATCATCTTGCATTCGGGTTAGGGTAGCCCGTCTCCTTTCTCTCAACAGAAGTGGGAAATCGGGTTCGAAGGCTCCTGCAAAGGTTACCTTAGCTGTAGGTTGGGATGGTTTAACTTCGACTGCGATCTTATTATATAACTTGTTAAACCTTTGAATGAATTCCATAACAGTTTCCGAATTTTTTTTCTTTAAAGATCCGAACTCGGTCAAATAATACAAATGGTCTTTTCTTTCACCACATTGTCTAAGAAAAGAGTCTTCTAGGGCATCATAGGATAATATCGAACCTGCAGGTAGACTTCAAAACTAGGTTCGTACCTGTCCTTCGAAAGTATGAACAAATAACCTTGAATATACATCTTTGTGTTTGAGACCTAGGATATCTGCAAACTGATCAAATAAATTTATATGTTCGGTCGCGGTCAAGTCCCCTTCCCCTGTAAATTTAGGTAATTTTTTCATGTAGTTTTCAGGAAGGTCGTGAAGAGGGACAGGCAGGACCAGAGGCACATATCTGACAACTACTTTAGCGAAAAATTTGGGAGGTGGGGGCATCCCTTGGCCCCCTGCCCTCCTCCTGGATCCCCTCCACCTTCTCCTCCTAAAACCCCTCCACCTCCCCCTCCGACGGTCACCATTGATACTATTGGATAGGAAAACAATGCGTTATACAGAGGGTTCTGGAACACTAAAAGAAAATCTTTAGCTTCTTCGAGAGACGAGAAAACTGAAGAAGGGTGAAAAGGGATGCGAGGACTTGGTTCCTCAAATTTGAAAGAGATGTAATCAGGGGAACTCG
>JZKD02S1790873.1:88748-100920 GCA_000966675.3 Picea glauca | reverse complement strand
CCGCCGATGCAACCTTATCGCGCGTTCGCAACTTCGCGCCCTCGCTACTCGCAATACCAACCTTGTGGTTCTCCAACCTTCGATGTCCGAGGTGCCGAAACTCCGCTGTGCACGTGTGACTTGACTCGTCCACACCCACAACTTCTCTATGGGATTTTCATGCTATCGCTACCTTGTCCCCTCGCGACTTCGCTACTCACAAGCTTGAATGACTTCCCTATCAACTCTCAAGGGCCGAGGTGCCGAAACTCGCGACCTCGCTCTCTCATGACTCGGAGTACCCAATGGTTGGGTTCTCACCCCGCGAGCTTTTGAGTTTTCGAGATCCTCATATCTCCTCCACCCGTCCTTCAGATGGACGGCTCCTGGCCTCTCTCCTTTTGCGCTACTTCGTGGCCTCACATCCTTTGGCCCCAATTCCTCGACCCTTACTCTTACGAGCTCCCAAGGTGTGAGGTACCAATTGTCCACTTACCAATCCCTGTGGACCCATGCTACCCTCGGAGTAGTCTATATCTCGCCTCCTCGCAATCTCATGACTTTCCTTATCAAATTTAAGGCGCTTTCCTCACGAGGTCCCGATAGGCGATCTCGTGAATAAATCAACGGCTCTGACCGACTTAGATCAACGACTCTTTCCCTTCCTAAGCTTTGAATCCTCTCCACACCTACGCAGTAACTTCCTAGCACCTCCGCAAGATCCAACGGCTTTTGGATTCTCGCGACTTCTCCTCAGAGAATTTTGATTGTCCGTTCTTCCCTGTGAAAGTTCAGGAAAAAGAAGAAGTGTCTCCCCACGAGACTCGTTTTCTTCTCGCCAACCTGCAATGCTTCCCTTGATCATTCAATGGCCACTTCCCTACACTTATCCTTCGATGAATTTGAGGCCTACTCCTCCTGAGTTTGTTCTCAACTTCTTAAGTCCTTTTGAGAACTTCTTTCATGCACCCCTTGTGGAAATTCTTCAAAAACTCTAAGTGTTGAAGGCACTTGAATCTGTGCACTCCTGCAGTAGTAGTCTTTTGATACTTTGCTCAAAATCGCAACTCTGAGGCTCCTTCTCCAGCCTGCACACTCCTTGCACGGCTTCAACAAATCAATTCCACTCCTGGGTGAATGAGAACAAGAGTTAAACTATTGAGCCTCATCAACGCACTCCATGCGGATGAATTCAACTGCACACCTTGCAAAAATCTCCCAGAAAACAAACATTCATAAACATAGCATCAACACACAGAGAATAGACACATAACCATGGATTTGAATCAAAGATTTCTTCTATTAATTCAATATTTGTACATGGATGTTCTCTACACGGTTCTCTGCTTGCTCTTCTCCTGAATGAATGCTTGATGATGTTACAATGTACAAGTGAGGGTGTATATATCCGTTTTCCCTGTCAAATTCTAAATCTATCAAATCTACAATTAAATTCCTATCTACCAACATTAACTATTTTAAATGCCTCATCTATCTAAGGACGAGAGCTATCCGCTCAAGGTCCATTACAATATACAAGTGCGTCGTCTCTTAAATGGCTAATTTAAGATTTGTGCAACATCCAAAGTGTTTCAAAATGTGTTCTCTCTTGTCCAGCTAGTTTCCTCTTGATGTGCTGGCTCGCTTGATTGAGTTGGTGATGCTCCTGCATCATACTCCCTGGCTTGAAAAAATTTCATGGGCTCCTGTCCATGAGGTCCTACATGGTCTGTCCATGCTTTTGTATCATTGCTTCGCTCTCCCAGCTGGCATCTTCCACTGGGTGATTCTTCCATTTGACCAGATACTCGAAGTATTCTTTCCTTCTAGTCTTCTTACCCACTCACTTGTCCAGAATGCACTCCATCTATGGCTTCTCTGCAATCGACATTTGTTTCATCCACTGGACTTTTGTTTGTTCATCAATTCCAGCTCCTACTCCCTTAGCCTTATATGGATATAAGTCTGAGACATTGAATGTCGGAGATATTCCGATGTCATCTGACAATTCAATCTCATAAGCGTTTTCTCGCAATTTCTTTAGGACCTTGCATGGCCCGATTTTCTTCATCTTCAGCTTATTATATGTTTCCCTTGGGAATCTTTCCTTCCTCATATGTGCCAGAACTAGATCACTAACTTCGAACTGAAGTTGTCTCCGATGTTGATCTGCTCTATGCTTGTACTCCTGATTTGAGTCAATCAGTCACTGCTTCACCTTGTTGTGGAGTTCCTTCAACGCTTCAGCGAACTCTTCAGCGCTTGCGCTCTTAGTCATTATCTTCTCTGAATCCCTCGGTTCAGATACTCCTCTTGGTTGCCTGCCATATACAATCTCAAATGGACTTTTGCCTATGCTCCTGTTCACTGAGTCATTGTATGCAAACTCTGCTTGTGGTAATATGTTATCCCAGCTGTTGTGGTGTTCTGTCACCAAGCTTCTCAGCAAGTCCCCTAGACTTATATTTACCACTTTTGTCTGCCCATCCATCTGGGGATGGTAAGCTGAACTAAACGCCAAGTTAGTTCCTAGCTTCTTCCATAGCGTCCTCCAAAAATTCCCTATGAATTTGGTGTCCCTGTCCGAAACTATACTTTTCGGCAATCCATGAAGTCGAATGACCTCCTTGAAGAACAAGTTCGCGATGTGAGTCACATCGCTGGTATTTTGGCACGGGATGAAATGTGCCATATTTGAAAACCTGTCTACTACCACAAAGATGGAATCAACTCCTCTTTGCATCCTTGAAAAACCCAATACAAAATCCATGCTTATTGCCTCCCATGGTCTTTCTGGTATGGGCAATGGCTGATAAAGACCTTCATTCTGTTTCCTCCCCTTCGAATGCTGACAAATTCGACACCTGTCAACAAACCTCTTGACCTCTGCTCGCATTCCTGGCCAAAAGTATGATTCGCTTAACTTCGCTAAAGTCTTGTCATGGCCAAAATGTCCTGCCAATCCACCACTGTGTTTTTCCTTCAACAAGTTCTCCCTCATGGAGAAATTTGGAATGCACAATTGATTGCCTTTAAACAACAATCCCTCCTGGATCATATAATCTATCCAAGGACTCCTATCTCTGAGAACTGGATTCTCAGCTGCCTCATATGCCTCTGCAAAATCTGCATCACTTGCATACATGTCCTTCAGATTTTCAAAACCCAATGTTTTGACTCAGAACTCTTGCAGCAGCAAACATTTCCTGCTCAAAGAATCAACCACTTTGTTAGCAGTACCCAAAATGTGTTTAATTACAAATGTAAAATTCTACATATAATCTACCCATTTTGCATGTTTCTGATTCAACTTCTCCTGTTGACTCACAAACTGCAATGCATGATTATCACTGTACAACACAAATTCTTTTGGGATCAAGTAATGCCTCCACTTCTTCAACGCTTGTATGATGGCATAAAATTCTTTATCATATGTGGAGTATTTCAGCTTTGCTTCATCCAGCTTCTCGCTGAAATATGCAACTGGTCTATCTTCCTGA
Organism: Picea glauca; assembly: GCA_000966675.3. NCBI lineage: Eukaryota > Viridiplantae > Streptophyta > Pinopsida > Pinales > Pinaceae > Picea > Picea glauca. The sequence continues at coordinate 97,441 of JZKD02S1790873.1, read as the reverse complement.
CTCAAGACCGCTCCTATGACGTATCCTCTTGCATCACATTTCACTTGAAATGTCTTTTGAAAATATGGCAACACCAGGATTGGTTGCTCTGTGATCTTCCGCTTCAACAGATTGAAGCTCTTTTCAGCCTCTACTGTCCAGTGAAAATACTTATGTCGCTTCTTTACTGTGTCCATCATTGCTGCGCTAATTCCACTAAAATTCCTGATGAATTTTCGATAGAAACTAGCTAAACCATGGAAACCTCTCACCTCAAAAACATTCCTCAGTGATGGCCAATTCTTGATCACTTCCACTTTACTCGGATCCATCTTCAACTCATTCGTTGAAATAACAAAACCCAAATAAATGAGCTCTGTCTTCATGAATGAAGATTTCTTCATGTTGATCAACAACTTCTCTTGCTGTAGCTTCCTCATCACAATGGCCAAATGTTTCAAATGTTCATCCTTTGTCTTGTTGAAAATCAGTATGTCATCCAGATATACGATGAAAAAATTTCTAATGAACTCCTTTAGGACTTCATTCATCAGCCTCATGAATGTGATCGACGCATTTGTCAAACCAAACAGCATGACCAACCATTCGTACAAACCCTCGTTTGTCTTGAATGTTGTCTTCCATTCATCACCTTCCCTCATGCGAATCTGGTGATATCCGCTCTTCAGATCAATCTTCAAAAAATAATTTTCCCCACTCAGGCAATCCATCAGATCATCCATTCTCGGCAATGGAAACCTGTACCTGATGGTAATTTTGTTTATCATTCTTGATTCAGTGAACATTCTCCAACCCCCATCCTTCTTCGGACTAAGCACTATTGGAACGACACACGGACTTAGGATTTCTCTGACTAATCCTGTGTCCAACAAATCCTAGACCTGCTTCTTGACCTCCTCATTTTTCTGTGGTGTTAACCTGTACGCAGCTTTGTTCGGAAAACTTGCTCCTGGTATGAGATCTATGTGGTGACTCACACTCCTCATTGGTGGCAACAAATGAGGTAATTCGTCCACTATGATATCAACGAACTCTTCCAGCAGTTCCTGAATCTCATCTAGTAAGTCATCCACTCTTGTGCTAGTCAGAACAATCCTCAGTTTTCTAACAACAAAGAATTGTGGATCTTCCATTTTCTCCATCTCTGTAAGAAGTTCCTTCCCACTTATGAGAAGTATCGTGTTGCTTACTTCCGGCTTCACCTCTTTATCCTTTATCGGAAGCAATCTGTGTGTCCTCCCATCCTTCTCTAAAGTGTATGTGTTCATACTCCCATCATGAACCACATTTCGGTCATATTGCCATGGTCTACCCAACAATAAATGACATACATCCATGGGAATGACATCGCATAAGACCTTATCATTATATCCCCCTATCTTGAATTCAACTAAACATTTTTTAGTGACACTCACCTGATGTCCCTTCTGTAGCCATGAAACTTTGTATGGACTCGGGTGATCAATTGTCTCTAGCTCTAATTTCTCCACCATTTCGGTTGAAATGAGATTGTCTGTGCTACCAATATCCATAATAACCTTGCATTTCCAGTCCTTGGTTTTGCAAGCTGTTCTGAATAGTCTGGTCCTTTGTGCTGAGTCCTCCACCTCTTTCCCAGGTGTTAAGAGAACTTTATGCATCATCAACGACCTTCTACTTTCTGTATCTTCATTCTCAACATCACGCCTTTGCGCTTCAGTGATGTGATCTTCTCCACCGTCTTTCTTTTTCTCTAGACACTTGAATGACTTGTGCCCATTCTTTCCACATGTGAAGCATGTGATTACTCCACCTTTGCCTCTTCCCCTACCTCTGGTATGAGGAAAAGTATTGGCATCAGCATAATCTCCTCGCTGCTCATTATGTTGTCCCCTCTGTTCAACATGTGGTTGTCCTCGCTGTGAGGTTCCACCTCTCTCAACCTTACCCTGAGGTTTCTTCCATTCCTCCTTGGGCTTCTGATATTTCTCCTAGGAAACTGCCTTGCCTCTGGGCTAACTTCTTCCTTGCCCTCGCTGACCTTGCTTTTGGCTCAACTTTTCTTCGGCTTTCAGAGCCATCTGATAAGCATCCTCCACCGTTCTGATGGTAACCATGCTTAATTCATCCTGAATGTCATATCTCAGACCATTCAGATATCTAGCAACCTTCTCATCATCGCTCTCTCGATGACCTTCTCTGATGTTCATTCGATAGAATTCCTCAGTGTATTCTTTCACTGTCATCAGTTTCTGTCTCAACTTCTGCATCCTCCTGAACAGATTAATTTGATAGTCCCTTGGGATGAATTTCGCTTTCATCTTTACAATCATTCAATCCCAACTCTTGATCTTTTGTTTACCTTTGGAATGTCTATCTGCTTGTAGCTCGTCCCACCATAATGCTACATGTCCTTTCAACTTTGTGACAACATGCCTAACCTTTTTATCCTCTTCGATATCCTCATAATCAAAGTAGATATCAAGATCTTGGATCCAATCCAGTAACTCTTTTGCATCCAGACTTCCTTCATAAGTTGGAATGTCCATTTTTGTCTTTGAACTCATCCAGGCGATAACTTTAATCAATCGCTCATTGGCTGCATCTTTGGCTGCAACTTCCTCCTCTCGTTCAACCTTGATTTCGCTGTCGGAATCACTAAGATCCCCTGCACTAGCTGTGCGTCTTTGAGTTGTCTCCATCTCTTCAAGTCTTGCTCGGAGATCTCTCATCTGCCTCTCCATTTCTAGATTTCCTATTGGCCTACCTCTTCTTCTCACCTCCCTGTCCTTTGGGTTAGGTGACTGCCTTTCTCTCCTGGCCGGCATGGTGACTTCCTCTTCTCTGCTTCAGAAAGCAAAGAAATTCTCTCTCTGATACCACTCTGGCGCAACCACACTCCTCAGAGTACGATCACTCTCACTAGGACCTTCTCTTTCCTTTCCCCGAAGAGCTAAACCACTCTTCTATTTCCCTTTCGGGAAATCTGCACCCCACAGTTGCTCTCGACTATGACCCTCTCTTCTTCCCTTCGGAGGATCAACGCTCGCGCCTTCGCGAGTGCTCGTTTGATCATGGAACTCTTGAATCCCCGAGACCCGATGGCTGGTCAATTCGCTGACTTTTCCCTATCGGGGGTTTCCACTCTATCATGCCTTCACCCTGTCGTGACTTTGTCACTCGCAACACCAAGTGCTCAGATTTCTATCTTCCGATACCCGAAGCGCAGAACCGTCGATGCAACCTTATCGCGCATTCACGAATTCGCGCCCTCGCTACTTGCAATACCAACCTTGTGGTTTTCCAACCTCCGATGTCTGAGGTGCCAAAACTCCGCGGTGCACGTGTGACTTGACTCGTCCACACCCGCAACTTCTCTCGGGGATTTTTGTTCTATCGCTACCTCGTCCCCTCGCGACTTCACTACTCACGAGCTTGAATGACTTCCTTGTCAACTCCCGAGGTCCGAGGTGCCGAAACTCGCGACCTCGCTCTCTCGTGACTCGGAGTACCCAATGGTTGGGTTCTCACCCCGCGAGTTTCCGAGTTTCCGAGATCCTCAGATCTCCTCCACCTGTCCTTCAGATGGACGGCTCCTGGCCTCTCTCCTTTTGCGCTACTTCGTGGCCTCACGTCCTTTGGCCCCAATTCATCGACCCTTACTCTTACGAGCTCCTGAGGTGTGAGGTACCACTTGTCCACTTACCAATCCCTGTGGACCCACGCTACCCTCGGAGTAGTCGAGATCTCGCCTCCTCGCAATCTCGCGACTTTCCTTATCAAATTTAAGGTGCTTTCCTCACAAGGTCCCGATAGGCGATCTCGTGAATAAATCAACGGCTCTGACCGACTTGGATAAACAACACTGCCCCTTCCTGAGCTTTGAATCCTCTCCACAATTGCGCAGTAACTTCCTAGCACCTTTGCAAGATCCAATGGCCCTCGGATTCTCGCGACTTCTCCTCGGAGAATTCTGACTGTCCGTTCTTCCCTGTGAAAGTTCACGAAAAAGAAGAAGTGTCTCCCCATGAGACTCGTTGTTTGCTCGCCAACCTGCGACGCTTCCCTTGATCGTTCAATGGCCACTTCCCTGCACTTCTCCTTCGATGAATTTGAGGCCTACTCCTCCTGAGTTTGTTCTCGACTTCTTAAGTCCTTTTGAGAACTTTTTGCATGCACCCCTTGCGGAAATTCTTCAACAACTCTAAGTGTTGAAGGCACTCGACTCTCCGCACTCCTGTAGTAGCAGTCTTTCGATACTTTGCTCAGAATCGCAACTCTGAGGCTCCTTCTCTAGCCTACGCACTCCTTGCATGGCTTCAACAACTCAATTCCACTCCTGGGTGAATGAGAACAAGAGTTAAACTACTGAGCCTCATCAACGCACTCCATGCAGATGAATTCAACTGTACACCTTGCAGAAATCTCCCAGAAAACAAACATTCATAAACATAGCATCAACACACAGAGAATAGACACATAACCATGGATTTGAATCAAAGCTTTCTTCTATTAATTCAATATCTGTACATGGATGTTCTCTACACGGTTCTCTGCTTGCTCTTCTCCTGAATGANGAGAAACTGACAAGTGTAACTTTCTTCATGAAAATGATCTTAAAGAAGAGCTAGATATTCTATCACCATGTCATTATCATGTCATCATCTTGATAACCAAAAATGAGGATAACAGCCTCATGAATGTGATCGACGCGTTTGTCAAACCAAACAACATGACCAACCATTCGTACAAACCCTCGTTTGTCTTGAATGTTGTCTTCCATTCATCACCTTCCCTCATGCGAATCTGGTGATATCCGCTCTTCAGATCAATCTTCGAAAAATAATTTTCTCCACTCAGGCAATCCATCAGATCATCCATTCTCGGCAGTGGAAACTTGTACCTAATGGTAATTTTGTTTATCGTTCTTGAGTCGTTGCACATTCTCCAACCCCCATCCTTCTTCGGACTAAGCACTATTGGAACGACACACGGACTTAGGATTTCTCTGACTAATCCTTTGTCCAACAAATCCTAGACCTGCTTCTTGACCTCCTCATTTTCCTGTGGCGTTAACCTGTACGCAGCTTTGTTCGGCAAACTTGCTCCTGGTATGAGATCTATGTGGTGACTCACACTCCTCATTGGTGGCAACGAACGAGGTAATTCATCCACTATGATATCAACGAACTCTTCCAGTAGTTCCTGAATCTCATCTAGTAAGTCATCCACTCTTGTGCTAGTCAGAACAATCCTCAGTTTTCTAACAACAAAGAATTGTGGATCTTCCATTTTCTCCATCTCTGTAAGAAGTTCCTTCCCACTTATGAGAAGTATCGTGTTGCTTACTTCCGGCTTCACCTCTTTATCCTTTATCGGAAGCAATCTGTGTGTCCTCCCATCCTTCTCTAAAGTGTATGTGTTCATACTCCCATCATGAACCACATTTCGGTCATATTGCCATGGTCTACCCAACAATAAATGACATACATCCATGGGAATGACATCGCATAAGACCTTATCATTATATCCCCCTATCTTGAATTCAACTAAACATTTTTTAGTGACACTCACCTGATGTCCCTTCTGTAGCCATGAAACTTTGTATGGACTCGGGTGATCAATTGTCTCTAGCTCTAATTTCTCCACCATTTCGGTTGAAATGAGATTGTCTGTGCTACCAATATCCATAATAACCTTGCATTTCCAGTCCTTGGTTTTGCAAGCTGTTCTGAATAGTCTGGTCCTTTGTGCTGAGTCCTCCACCTCTTTCCCAGGTGTTAAGAGAACTTTATGCATCATCAACGACCTTCTACTTTCTGTATCTTCATTCTCAACATCACGCCTTTGCGCTTCAGTGATGTGATCTTCTCCACCGTCTTTCTTTTTCTCTAGACACTTGAATGACTTGTGCCCATTCTTTCCACATGTGAAGCATGTGATTACTCCACCTTTGCCTCTTCCCCTACCTCTGGTATGAGGAAAAGTATTGGCATCAGCATAATCTCCTCGCTGCTCATTATGTTGTCCCCTCTGTTCAACATGTGGTTGTCCTCGCTGTGAGGTTCCACCTCTCTCAACCTTACCCTGAGGTTTCTTCCATTCCTCCTTGGGCTTCTGATATTTCTCCTAGGAAACTGCCTTGCCTCTGGGCTAACTTCTTCCTTGCCCTCGCTGACCTTGCTTTTGGCTCAACTTTTCTTCGGCTTTCAGAGCCATCTGATAAGCATCCTCCACCGTTCTGATGGTAACCATGCTTAATTCATCCTGAATGTCATATCTCAGACCATTCAGATATCTAGCAACCTTCTCATCATCGCTCTCTCGATGACCTTCTCTGATGTTCATTCGATAGAATTCCTCAGTGTATTCTTTCACTGTCATCAGTTTCTGTCTCAACTTCTGCATCCTCCTGAACAGATTAATTTGATAGTCCCTTGGGATGAATTTCGCTTTCATCTTTACAATCATTCAATCCCAACTCTTGATCTTTTGTTTACCTTTGGAATGTCTATCTGCTTGTAGCTCGTCCCACCATAATGCTACATGTCCTTTCAACTTTGTGACAACATGCCTAACCTTTTTATCCTCTTCGATATCCTCATAATCAAAGTAGATATCAAGATCTTGGATCCAATCCAGTAACTCTTTTGCATCCAGACTTCCTTCATAAGTTGGAATGTCCATTTTTGTCTTTGAACTCATCCAGGCGATAACTTTAATCAATCGCTCATTGGCTGCATCTTTGGCTGCAACTTCCTCCTCTCGTTCAACCTTGATTTCGCTGTCGGAATCACTAAGATCCCCTGCACTAGCTGTGCGTCTTTGAGTTGTCTCCATCTCTTCAAGTCTTGCTCGGAGATCTCTCATCTGCCTCTCCATTTCTAGATTTCCTATTGGCCTACCTCTTCTTCTCACCTCCCTGTCCTTTGGGTTAGGTGACTGCCTTTCTCTCCTGGCCGGCATGGTGACTTCCTCTTCTCTGCTTCAGAAAGCAAAGAAATTCTCTCTCTGATACCACTCTGGCGCAACCACACTCCTCAGAGTACGATCACTCTCACTAGGACCTTCTCTTTCCTTTCCCCGAAGAGCTAAACCACTCTTCTATTTCCCTTTCGGGAAATCTGCACCCCACAGTTGCTCTCGACTATGACCCTCTCTTCTTCCCTTCGGAGGATCAACGCTCGCGCCTTCGCGAGTGCTCGTTTGATCATGGAACTCTTGAATCCCCGAGACCCGATGGCTGGTCAATTCGCTGACTTTTCCCTATCGGGGGTTTCCACTCTATCATGCCTTCACCCTGTCGTGACTTTGTCACTCGCAACACCAAGTGCTCAGATTTCTATCTTCCGATACCCGAAGCGCAGAACCGTCGATGCAACCTTATCGCGCATTCACGAATTCGCGCCCTCGCTACTTGCAATACCAACCTTGTGGTTTTCCAACCTCCGATGTCTGAGGTGCCAAAACTCCGCGGTGCACGTGTGACTTGACTCGTCCACACCCGCAACTTCTCTCGGGGATTTTTGTTCTATCGCTACCTCGTCCCCTCGCGACTTCACTACTCACGAGCTTGAATGACTTCCTTGTCAACTCCCGAGGTCCGAGGTGCCGAAACTCGCGACCTCGCTCTCTCGTGACTCGGAGTACCCAATGGTTGGGTTCTCACCCCGCGAGTTTCCGAGTTTCCGAGATCCTCAGATCTCCTCCACCTGTCCTTCAGATGGACGGCTCCTGGCCTCTCTCCTTTTGCGCTACTTCGTGGCCTCACGTCCTTTGGCCCCAATTCATCGACCCTTACTCTTACGAGCTCCTGAGGTGTGAGGTACCACTTGTCCACTTACCAATCCCTGTGGACCCACGCTACCCTCGGAGTAGTCGAGATCTCGCCTCCTCGCAATCTCGCGACTTTCCTTATCAAATTTAAGGTGCTTTCCTCACAAGGTCCCGATAGGCGATCTCGTGAATAAATCAACGGCTCTGACCGACTTGGATAAACAACACTGCCCCTTCCTGAGCTTTGAATCCTCTCCACAATTGCGCAGTAACTTCCTAGCACCTTTGCAAGATCCAATGGCCCTCGGATTCTCGCGACTTCTCCTCGGAGAATTCTGACTGTCCGTTCTTCCCTGTGAAAGTTCACGAAAAAGAAGAAGTGTCTCCCCATGAGACTCGTTGTTTGCTCGCCAACCTGCGACGCTTCCCTTGATCGTTCAATGGCCACTTCCCTGCACTTCTCCTTCGATGAATTTGAGGCCTACTCCTCCTGAGTTTGTTCTCGACTTCTTAAGTCCTTTTGAGAACTTTTTGCATGCACCCCTTGCGGAAATTCTTCAACAACTCTAAGTGTTGAAGGCACTCGACTCTCCGCACTCCTGTAGTAGCAGTCTTTCGATACTTTGCTCAGAATCGCAACTCTGAGGCTCCTTCTCTAGCCTACGCACTCCTTGCATGGCTTCAACAACTCAATTCCACTCCTGGGTGAATGAGAACAAGAGTTAAACTACTGAGCCTCATCAACGCACTCCATGCAGATGAATTCAACTGTACACCTTGCAGAAATCTCCCAGAAAACAAACATTCATAAACATAGCATCAACACACAGAGAATAGACACATAACCATGGATTTGAATCAAAGCTTTCTTCTATTAATTCAATATCTGTACATGGATGTTCTCTACACGGTTCTCTGCTTGCTCTTCTCCTGAATGA
>JZKD02S1790873.1:20827-40868 GCA_000966675.3 Picea glauca | reverse complement strand
TCCTCTTTAAGCTCTTTTCAGAATATCTAAACATGAAAAGATAGCCGAGCGACCTTTCTATTTTCACACTCGATAAAGTATTTGAAGAAAGCATCTGGTGGGCAATAATTTATCTCTTTTTTGGTCTCATCAGACTATTTTACGAAAAAGGAACTGAGAGAGTTCTCTTTTAAGTGTTTTTCCAGACTCAGTAATCATGAAAAACCTTCGAGTTTTCTATCTTTGGACTCGTTAAACAAACATTGATAGACCCGTAATGGGACCGAACCACTCATTCCTAGGGTTAGATAAGCATACTCCGAAGGATAAATTTATATCAACAAGTATATGTTATCCTCCTTAAGCTTGAGTAAAAATAAAGAGGTACTCTCCAGAAATGGTGGGGGGAAATTTGGCAAAGGGATATGTTCTCATATTCATATTGATTGGCAGTAAGTGTCACTCTTGAACATGACACCCCCTATTCATTATTTGAAGCCGGTTTGGGAAATCCATTTGTCTCTCATTTGATTTGCTACAAGGTCATACCCTGTGTCGTCTCTGAGTCAATGCTTCCAAATCATTGGTCGTGTCATTCATATGTTCAAGAGAAGTTCATATGAAACCTCTATTGAGTCGGCCATCTACAGTTGTCCATTCTCTCTGTGTCAGCCTTCCATGTGTCCAGTTCAACTTACATCATACTCTATTTCACCTTCAAAATCTATTACTCATTTAGTGTCATTGATGGGGGATACATCAAGGCCCTCCTGTGAGGATTTTTGTTCCATCGACGTCAACACATTATCCGGAAACAAGACTTAGAAATTCTTTGGTACCTTGGAACCTACATGCCTCAATGGCAGGTTTCCTCACTTTTGACAGTGGTTTTACATCATTGACCCCTGATCGAAAGATTTCGTCAGATGTTCGAATTAAACTCATTCATTCACACTCAATGGATTGTACTAGAGTACCTTGGGAGTCATTGACATTAATGGCTATTTCCCTCGCACTTGTTAACGGTTTCATTAATGACCAGTAATCAAGTTGTTTCTGCCATGTTCAACTTCAACACATGTAATCACATGGTTAGATTCATACTTTTTGGTGATGAGATTGAAGACCCTAGATATCATCTCTTTATCCAGGTTGCGATGGAGTATGTATAATTTGTGACACATAGATCCACTTTGTATGTCTCGTGGCTATGTCATCTTAATTTGAATTTTCTCGCATAGATCCATAGTGTATGATTGGTGGCCATGACATATGTCTATAATGTCATCCATCTGTAATCTGAGTATGGGAATGCCTACCTCAGAATTAGTATATATGATATTCTGTAGATGCTTGGTTGTTCGCAGGTTTCTGATTAGGTGCACTCCTGGTTTCCAACACACACATATAATTTACAAAGTCTTTTGGCTATCACTGATTCCGGCCTCATACTTTGGGGGGCATTCTGTTACCCATGATTTTGGTCAATATTGATGATGGTGTACTCAAGGTCCTCATAAGAACTTTCTCCTGAGAAAAGTGACATTCATCTCTTCCCAGAAAACATACTTTTGAAGAGAGTTCATAGGTTTCTCATATCCTAGGGTGCGAGAATGATCCATTCTCGTAGGCTGCCTTCAGCTAGGGTGCGAACTTCTCACACTATGCTACATAGCTAGGGTACGAACTTGCTCTCAAGCTTGGAAAAAGATGAAGTCTCGATGGTTCTAGAAGGGAATCTTCTAGAAGAATGGGTTGGCATTCGAATGGTTATCCTTTTACTGGTTTCCCTGATATTGTGGGATCATTCTTATCCAAGTAACCATCTTATCCTCTCTTATATATTCATGGAATTCTCATGGAAAAGGTTAAGCAAGATTCATTGGATAATTGGTGAAAGAATTGTGTGAAGGACCTAGCTTGAACAGGAGCTTGGAGACTCTATCAATTCTATCAAGAGGGATTTGATCTTCTTCATACAAGGATCGAGCAAGTGTGAGTGTGTTGGAGCCAAGAGACACCGAAAGGAAGCTTACGACATTAAGGCGATCAGGTTGTATCTTCTACTTTCGATTAATATGATACAATGACATGTCCTTTTCCCATAAATTCATTCTCACTTTATTGTGTAATTCCTTGATCATACACATAAGTTGACAGTTGAATATATTTTGCCATCTTCACTTTGGTTGGTTTGTGTTGTCTTGGTCTTGACCTCATGAGAGCACCGAAGTGAAGTGGGAGCAACAGAGACACTAGGAAGCGATACAAAGGTATGTTACTTGTTCCTCCCTACTAGATAATTCAATGGTCATAACTTAGGGAAAGAGTCGTGTCCTGTCCTATTTTGTTCTAGATCCAAGTGGATCTAGGGAGATCTATTAGTGTCCACACCTACAAATTAGTCTGATAACAGTTTGATAACAGATCTGAATGGAAGGTGCACTTGTTATTAGATTCGGACAATGGAAATCTGGCACATAAGTACTGGATGGATGAGATGATACAGAAATTATGGACTCATCTAGAGCTCAAAGGTTGCACATGGAAATTTAAAACATTAGTACATGAAAAATTTAGTATCCTAGCTCAATAAACCATAAAAATGCATGAATTAATTATATTTTACCTTATGACCTCATCAATGGCTAATGGTAGCATTCTTTGTCATTTATCCCTGCTTAGGTAAGCCAAAAAGGTATAGATGAGGAGTATAATAGGGTAGTGGGGATGCCAATTTAGAGGCTCAACAGGAAGACAAACTTTCTACGTCATTTTATCCCAAACTACATTGAGTTAACACTCGGATTTACTCGACTATTAAAGAAAGGCTCCAAGTTTGTATGGGACACCACTGCTAACAAAGCCTTCGACGCTTTGAAATTGACTTTAACCCGTACCCCACTACTTTTCCTGCTCGATTATAGTCGATATTATTTCCTTTATCTCGTTGCTTCGGATTCGACCATCTCCATGGTTCTGGTCCAAGAAGATGATTTACGTGACAAACATGTAATTTATGATTTGAGTCAGAGTCTCATGACTACCGAAGCCAAGTATTTATATGTTGAAAAAATGGCCTTGGCAGTTGTCCAAGCTGTCCAACGATTCCATCACTATATCTTACTACGCAAGACCACTGTAATTTCTGATTGGAACCCCATGTAACACATTCTTACTCACCAATTGCTCGAGGGAAAATACTCTAAATGGATATTCATTATCTAGGAGTTTGACTTAGAATTTGAACATACTAAGTCTAAGAAATCCCTGGTGTTTGTCGAACTGATATGTGACCTTCCCTGCACTGAGACATAAAATGTAACAGAGGATTCTTTACCCGATGAGTCCCTTTTTCTTATCAGTGTTGATGACCTTTGGTATGGGGATATCATTTTTTATCTCCAAACTTAGACTTTCCAGCCCGATTTATCTAGCACTGACCATCATCAAATATGCCACCAAGCCTGTCAGTACATCATCCTTAGTGACACTCTTTATCGCCATGGGGTTGTCTCTTTTTTTCGATGCTGTCTCACCTATGATGAAGATGAGAAAGCTTTAAATGACTACCACTCTGGAGAATGTGGTGGTCACATGTTTGGGTATGCTACTACCTAGAATATCTTACGTGCAGATTATTTTTGGCCTTCCTTATTTAAAGATTGTATTACTGTCGTTCAAAAATGCCATGCTTGCCAAACATACAACAATAAGATAAGATATCATCCCGCTCCCTTACACCCTGTAGTNTACTCAAGGTCCTCATAAGAACTTTCTCCTGAGAAAAGTGACATTCATCTCTTCCCAGAAAACATACTTTTGAAGAGAGTTCATAGGTTTCTCATATCCTAGGGTGCGAGAATGACCCATTCTCGTAGGCTACCTTCAGCTAGGGTGCGAACTTCTCACACTATGCTACATAGCTAGGGTACGAACTTGCTCTCAAGCTTGGAAAAAGATGAAGTCTCGATGGTTCTATAAGGGAATCTTCTAGAAGAATGGGTTGGCATTCAAATGGTTATCCTTTTACTGGTTTCCTTGATATTGTGGGATCATTCTTATCCAAGTAACCATCTTATCCTCTCTTATATATTGATGGAATTCTCATGGAAAAGGTTAAGCAAGATTCATTGGAGAATTGGTGAAAGAATTGTGTGAAGGACCTAGCTTGAACAGGAGCTTGGAGACTCTATCAATTCTATCAAGAGGGATTTGATCTTCTTCATACAAGGATCGAGAAAGTGTGAGTGTGTTGGAGCCAAGAGCCACTGAAAGGAAGCTTACGACATTAAGGCGATCAGGTTGTATCTTCTACTTTCGATTAATATGATACAATGACATGTACTTTTCCCATAAATTCATTCTCACTTTATTGTGTAATTCCTTGATCATACACATAAGTTGACAGTTGAATATATTTTGCCATATTTACTTTGGTTGGTTTGTGTTGTCTTGGTCTTGACCTCATGAGAGCACCGAAGTGAAGTGGGAGCAGCAGAGACACTAGGAAGCGATACAAAGGTATGTTACTTGTTCCTCCCTACTAGCTAATTCAATGGTTATAACTTAGGGAAAGAGTCGTGTCCTGTCCTATTTTGTTCTAGATCCAAGTGGATCTAGGGAGATCTATTAGTGTCCACACCTACAAATTAGTCTGATAACAGTTTGATAACAGATCTGAATGGAAGGTGCACTTGTTATTAGATTCGGACAATGGAAATCTGGCACATAAGTACTGGATGGATGAGATGATACAGAAATTATGGACTCATCTAGAGCTCAAAGGTTGCACATGGAAATTTAAAACATTAGTACATGAAAAATTTAGTATCCTAGCTCAATAAACCATAAAAATGCATGAATTAATTATATTTTACCTTATGACCTCATCAATGGCTAATGGTAGCATTCTTTGTCATTTATCCCTGCTTAGGTAAGCCAAAAAGGTATAGATGAGGAGTATAATAGGGTAGTGGGGATGCCAATTTAGAGGCTCAACAGGAAGACAAACTTTCTACGTCATTTTATCCCAAACTACATTGAGTTAACACTCGGATTTACTCGACTATTAAAGAAAGGCTCCAAGTTTGTATGGGACACCACTGCTAACAAAGCCTTCGACGCTTTGAAATTGACTTTAACCCGTACCCCACTACTTTTCCTGCTCGATTATAGTCGATATTATTTCCTTTATCTCGTTGCTTCGGATTCGACCATCTCCATGGTTCTGGTCCAAGAAGATGATTTACGTGACAAACATGTAATTTATGATTTGAGTCAGAGTCTCATGACTACCGAAGCCAAGTATTTATATGTTGAAAAAATGGCCTTGGCAGTTGTCCAAGCTGTCCAACGATTCCATCACTATATCTTACTACGCAAGACCACTGTAATTTCTGATTGGAACCCCATGTAACACATTCTTACTCACCAATTGCTCGAGGGAAAATACTCTAAATGGATATTCATTATCTAGGAGTTTGACTTAGAATTTGAACATACTAAGTCTAAGAAATCCCTGGTGTTTGTCGAACTGATATGTGACCTTCCCTGCACTGAGACATAAAATGTAACAGAGGATTCTTTACCCGATGAGTCCCTTTTTCTTATCAGTGTTGATGACCTTTGGTATGGGGATATCATTTTTTATCTCCAAACTTAGACTTTCCAGCCCGATTTATCTAGCACTGACCATCATCAAATATGCCACCAAGCCTGTCAGTACATCATCCTTAGTGACACTCTTTATCGCCATGGGGTTGTCTCTTTTTTTCGATGCTGTCTCACCTATGATGAAGATGAGAAAGCTTTAAATGACTACCACTCTGGAGAATGTGGTGGTCACATGTTTGGGTATGCTACTACCTAGAATATCTTACGTGCAGATTATTTTTGGCCTTCCTTATTTAAAGATTGTATTACTGTCGTTCAAAAATGCCATGCTTGCCAAACATACAACAATAAGATAAGATATCATCCCGCTCCCTTACACCCTGTAGTTTTCGTTGGACCTTTCGCTAAATGGGGTATTGATTTCATGACCTGTAACCCTCATTCAGCTAGGGGGCATGGATACATTATTTTTGTTAAGCCCTAATATTGGCTCATTACCACTTAATTGGGGCATATTAGATTAGTAATGTTATTTTATTTATGTCGGCTTTAGGCCATTATTTGTAATATAGATTAGTAATGTTATNGTACCCCACTACTTTTCCTGCTCGATTATAGTCGATATTATTTCCTTTATCTCGTTGCTTCGGATTCGACCATCGCCATGGTTTTGGTCCAAGAAGATGATTTACGTGACAAACATGTAATTTATGATTTGAGTTAGAGTCTCATGACTACCGAAGCCAAGTATTTATATGTTGAAAAACTGGCCTTGGCAGTTGTCCAAGCTGTCCAACGATTCCATCACTATATCTTACTATGCAAGACCACTGTAATTTCTGATTGGAACCCCATGTAACACATTCTTACTCACCAATTGCTCGAGGGAAAATACTCTAAATGGATATTCATTGTCTAGGAGTTTGACTTAGAATTTGAACATACTAAGTCTAAGAAATCCCTGGTGTTTGCCGAACTGATATGTGACCTTCCCTGCACTGAGACATAAAATGTAACAAAGTATTCTTTACCCGATGAGTCCCTTTTTCTTATCAGTGCTGATGACCTTTGGTATGGGGATATCATTTTTTATCTCCAAACTTAGACTTTCCAGCCTGATTTATCTATCACTGACCATCATCAAATATGCCACCAAGCCTGTCAGTACATCATCCTTAGTGACACTCTTTATTGCCATGGGGTTGTCTCTTTTTTCCGATGTTGTCTCACCTATGATGAAGATGAGAAAGATTTAAATGAATACCACTCTAGAGAATGTGGTGGTCACATGTTTGGGTATGCTACTACCCAGAATATCTTACGTGCATATTATTTTTGGCCTTCCTTATTTAAAGATTGTATTACTGTCGTTCAAAAATGCCATGCTTGCCAAACATACAACAATAAGATAAGATATCATCCCGCTCCCTTACACCCTGTAGTTTTCGTTGGACCTTTCGCTAAATGGGGTATTGATTTCATGACCTGTAACCCTCATTCAGCTAGGGGGCATGGATACATTATTTTTGTTAAGCCCTAATATTGGCTCATTACCACTTAATTGGGGCATATTAGATTAGTAATGTTATTTTATTTATGTCGGCTTTAGGCCATTATTTGTAATATAGATTAGTAATGTTATNTTGAGTACTTTTCCTGAGGTTTTTCTATGCTATATTGATGTTTGGTTCTTAACAATTTTAGCCATGGATTATTTCACAAAATGGTCTGAAATGATGCCTACATTGACAACACTGGAAAAAATGCATCACTTTTCATTTTCAATCACATCATCACACGATTTGGAATCCCACAGTCTATTGTCACTAATCATGGTAGCCATTTTCAAAACTTCATGATGTATGAGCTTATAGAAAAGTTGGGTCTTCGACATGAAAACTCAACCCCCTACTATCTGCAGACCAATGTCCAAGTCGAAGCGATCAACAAGGTTCTTATCACCATGCTTTGACAGATTATAGGAATTCACAAAGCAAGATGGCACACGATGTTTTTCTTAGTATTATGGTCCTATCATACATCCGTGAAGTCTTCCACAGGGTTTACACCTTTCCAATTAGTGTATGGTATAGAAGCTATCCTACCGATTGAATGCAGAATTCCATCGTTAAAACTAGTCATTGAACTTCTCCCAAACACCTCTGCTAGAGAAGAACGTCTGTTGTATCTGATGAAATTGGATGAAACCCATCATGATGCCACCCTAGTTATTTAAACCCAGAAGAAACATGTCAAAGCCCAATACAACAAACATGTCAATCCACATGTTTTCTCTGAGGGTGATCTAGTTCTCCTCTATGAACAAGACCGTGATTTGCTAGGAGCTGAAAAATTCGAAGCTATGTGGAGAGGTCCTTATATCGTCAAATGAGTGTTAGAGAAGGGATATTACGAGTTAGTATATTATGATGGAATTCCTTTGAGTGAACCCATAAATGGGATTTACTTGAAGAAGTACTATGCTTAGGCTATCTTGGCATGAGTTCTTGTATTTTACTGTATCATACTGTATTGTGCTACATTTGTATGTTTTTTTCGTTATTTGGTTTTTGTCCTTGACTGATTATCTTGCATTGTTCTTGGTTTTGAGATGTCGAAGTCTTCATTAACCTACCTTGGCTTTGCCGATGGTGCTAGTCATAGCACTCAGAACCTAGCCTCTACTGCATGGGAAATCTATGAACCCATGAATGAACTTATAAGTCTACGCGGTGTTCTCCTCGGTCGTTCAACCAATAATATAGCCAATTATAACACCGTCATCGAATTGTTGACTAATGCTATCTCACTTGGGATTCGTCATTTGGTTATATTACTTGATTCAGAGCTAACAGTGCTACAATTAAGTAATATCTATTCTATTCAAAATCCTACTTTGTTACGGGTATATTTATGAATTCGCCTCTTGGAACGTTATTTTGATTATATCGAGTATCAACACATTCCTAGATGTCTAAACACATTAATTGATGCACTAGCTAGTTATGTGTTAGAAATAAATATGAGACACTTATAAATCTAATCACACATCACATGTATTATACAAAGAAAAATAATCTGGTATAAGCCTCATGTATATATATATATATTACGATCAAAAGTTTTTTACAAAAATATAGTTTTTTGTCTGAAGACCAAAATGTCAAAAATGAAGCTCATAGCATCTACAAAATTGGCATCATGGATGTTTCTCTCGGTAACACACTACTTCTCATGCTACCCTATGGAGAAATCATCTCAATGGACCAGCCACGCCTACAGTATGGCGCTGGAAACACCTTGAGACCTCATCAATCGACATATCTGGGATACCTGCAGTCAAACCCCCCAGATTCTGTTTGATTGCTTCGTAGTCATCCACATCCCATCCTACGACTATCATTGCTTCCCCTCGCCTCTAGATAGGGGATGTAACTAGGGGCTGGAATGGCCCTACATATGTATAGTTAGGATACTTTTAATTATTCATTGGATTGAAAAACATATAAAAACATTTAATATTTTGAAAAAATTTACAAAAACAATATAAAAGAAAAATGTCTTTCTTACCTAGTTTCCCCCACTGAGAACCCTTAGGTAACACTAAGTCAGGATCATTGCGGAAATCCAGCCTGACATATGCATAGTCATCGATCAACAAGATCTAGGACTCCAACCAATCAAAAAATGTGTCATTATATCTAATAATGGGGCCTTCCACATGTCGGGACATGAGACCACACCACCACTTCATCCACGGATCTCGTGGTGTTGGTATATTACAATCTACCTGTAAGCGAAAGTTAGGGAATATTTCCAGGAAGAAAGATACCAAAATGGATCCATACCCACCCAAACTGTTTTAGATCCCCGTTCTTGCTCTTGGTAAAATGGTTCTTCATACTACGAAGAAGCCCATCACACCAGTTGAACACACGTGATTCTGTGCATTCTATCGCATATTGGGAATAGCTCTACAAATCCATGTGTAGATAAGCACACCCTTCCATCCATGCAATCGTGACTACGATGGTTCTCAAGGTCAGATCACAAACCCCTCTGATAGCCACCTTACCCTTGCATCATTCAGCCCTGTGTTCACAATAGAGTCTCATGTATTCACTCATCGGTAAACCCCCACCTTGACCTCCTGTTAAGGTCACTTGTGCCCCACAACAGGACAACCCTGTCAAGAAGTAAATGCTGTTGATGTCCAAAGAGATCACATTAACACCCACATGGAATACTTTTTGGTCCACATCCCACATTCGGACCAAATATTCCAATAGTCTCAGCTGGGCTCTCATGCCTTGGATCTTGAAAATTTTTAATAGACCACACTGTCTTAGGGAATTTATGGTGCCCAGATCATTCAAAGCCATTGCATAATCGTCTTCATGTTCCCTTTCTCTCCATTCTAACATTTTTTCAACCAAGATACCTACATGGGAATGGAAAGAAAGGAGTTAGCACCTTCAGTTATCATAATTTGAAATTATTTTTGGTCTACCATATCTTTTTATTTTGGGTTTTATGCCGTTTCGATTGGGCCTTGGTTATAGAGCAGGGTTTCTACAAGTGAACAATTAGGTGCTTGTGGAAATCTTTGATTTCCATAGGCCCCAACATAGGGCACCTGCGATGGCCCAAGTGCGCACCCATGGTCCAACAATTCACCCTAAAATT
The DNA here is from genome assembly GCA_000966675.3 of Picea glauca. Taxonomy (NCBI): domain Eukaryota; kingdom Viridiplantae; phylum Streptophyta; class Pinopsida; order Pinales; family Pinaceae; genus Picea; species Picea glauca. The sequence continues at coordinate 30,587 of JZKD02S1790873.1, read as the reverse complement.
CATCTTTTAACCGATTAAAATGAATTTTAAACCATTAGAAAGGAAGAGGACAAGGCACTTACTGTTTTCACATGAACCGTTCACTGAATGATCAACCGAGTTCTCCGCAATCGACTGCCGAAATACAAGGTGAGAAAGGGATTTGGACAAGTTTATGGTCAAATACAAATGAAATAGTGAAAATGAGTTCTTATCCCTATTTATCTCATTTTTTATTTTTTCTAAATATATTTTTATCAAAAAAATAATAGTTCCATGAGTGTTGTTTCTCGCAGATGGGCAGACTAGGGTTCTGAACAATGGAGTACAGACACTTTTTTGCGAATTGTTCGTCTTTTTCGTCGCATGTATGATCACTTTTTAGGGGTTTTTAGAAAAACCTCGAGCTTAGTCTTTGTTCCTTCTTGTTCTTGAAAAATGATGAGAACGTAATTGAGTATACTTTTGTCCTCTTTTCATACTTGTCACGGTAACACGAAAATAATGAAACTTACGTAGTAATCTTTAAGCTCTTTTCACACTCAAAAAACAAAACGATTGTCGAGCGACCTTGTTTTGTTCATGCTCGTAAAAGTATTTGAATAAAACATTCAACATATGATAGTTTATCACTTTTTCGTTCTTGTTGAACTATTTTATGAAAAAAGAATTGAGAGAGTTCTCTTTTAAGTGTTTTTCTAGACTCTATAAACATGAAAAACCTTCAAGTTTTGTATCTTTGGACTTGTTAAATAAGCATCGACAGACCCATATGGGAACGAACCACTCCTTCTTAGGGTTTGTTAAAAATACTTTGAGGGACTCATCCAAAGGATGAGCTTACATCAACAAGCATATGTTATCCTCCTCAAGCTTGCATAAAAATAAAGAGGTACTCGCCAGACATGGTGGGGGGAAATTTTGGAAAGGGATGTGTCTCTATATTTGTGTTAATGGCAGTAAGTGTCGCTCTTGAACATGGCACCCCCTTTATTATTTGAATCTGGGTTGGGAAATCCATTTGTCTCTCATCTGACCTTCTGCAAGTTCACGTCTTAGGTCATCCTTGAGTCTATGTTGTGAAGCCCAGTGTTGTTCTATCCATATGTTCAAGAGAAGTTCAACAAAGCCCTCTATTGAGTCAACCATCTGCAATTGTTCATTCTCATCATGTCGGCCTTCCTTGTGTCCAATCCAAATCATATTCGTACTTTGATCTACCCTAAATTTGTTACTTGTTTCATGTCATTTGATGGGGGATACATCAAGGCCCTCTTGTGATGATTTTTTTCCTGTCGACTTCAACTCATTATCCAGGAACGAGACTTAGAAACTACTCAGTGCCTTAGAACCTGCATGTCTCAATGGCAAGTTTCTTCACCTTTGACAGTGGATTTACATCATTGATCCTTGATCGAAAGATTCCATCGAGTGTTTGACCTCAACTCATTTATTCGTGCTCATTAGATTGTACTATCGTACCTTGGGGGTCATTGACATCAATGGTGATTTCCCTCTCACTTGTTAAAAATTTTCATTAACGGTTGGTAATCAAGTGGTTTCTAACCATGTTCAAATTCAACACCTGTAATCACATGGCTAGATTCATACTAACGAATGGCGGGATTGAAGACCCTAGACCTCATCATTTTTTTTCCAAGTTGTGATGGAGTATTTGTGATTTGAATTGACACATAGATCCACCTTGTATGTCTTGTGTCCATGTCTCATTTTTGAGTTTTCAAATACATAGATCCACAGTGTATTTCTGGTGGCTATGTAGAATCTTGCTGACATGGATCCACAGTGTATAATTGGTGGCCATGACTTATACTTATGATTTCAATCATTTATATTCTAAACATGGGAATTCCTAATTTGGACATGATATAATATTGTGCGGATGTTTGATTGTTTGCAGGTTCCCAATTGGTGCGCTCCTTGTTCTCGACACACACACACGCATTTTTACAAAGTGTTTCAGCTGTCATGAGTTCCAGCCTCATACTTTGGGGGGAATTTTGTTACACATTATTTTGGTCATTCTTACGATGATATCACATACATGTTTTCAAGCTCCCAACATGAATTTTTCCTGAGAAGAGCAACTTCTTTCCTCCTCTGCAAAGCTTCTTTTTAGAAAGGGTTTGCAGGCTACCCATATTACACGGTGCGAAAATCCATCATTTCCACAGGCTTCCCTATAGCTGGCCCATGGGATTTCCTCAGGATTCTATATAGGCAGGGTGTGGCAACATTCCAAAGCTATAAAAGGAAAGAGGTTTCATGAAGTTTCTAGAAGGGGAATCTTCTAGAATGTGAGGTGGTGTTCGTATGGTTGTGATCCTACTAGTTTCTTTGATTTGGTGGGATCATCCTCATCCTTTTAACCACTTCACCTTCTCCTATATAATCATGGGATTCTCATGGAAAATGTTAAGCACAGTTGAGCAAGATCAAGAAGAATATTGGTGAGAGAATAGGCTGAAGAGTGTGTGAAGTATCTTATTCTTAGTGATGCTTGAGGCCTCCATTTGTCCATCAAGATTTTGTGGATCATCTTCATGCAAATTTCGGACCAAGTGTATGTGTTTGTTGGGATGAAGGACCACTAAAAGGGAACTTGTGACATCAAGGAAATTCGGTTGTATCTTCCACTTTTCATTAATATAATACGGTGACATGTCTATTTCCCATAAAATGATTAGTATTTTATTACATGATTTCTTGATCACATGTTTAGGTTGTCATTGAGTTCTATTATTATTGATTTCACGTCAGTTGGTTTGTGTTATCAAAGATCTAATTCTACAAGAGCACTGGAGTGAAGCGGGGACAACAAAGATATAAGGATTCATAAGGTATGGTATCTATTCCTCTTTGGATAGTAAACTCAATGATTGCAACTTAGGGAAAGTGTTTTGTTTTGTCTCGTTTTGTTCTAGATCCATGTGGATCTAGGGGGATCAGTTCATGTCCGCATCTACCGATTTAACCAATAAAAATTGTCTCACTTCTTGTTGGGTCTTTGTGAAATTAGATTGCAAGGTATTGAAGCGAGCTTCCAAGTCTTGTCTACGGGTATGGGCCATGATGACGAGGGAACCGGAAAGGGGCAGGTGGGGTCAAATTTGTTTCTGAAAAATGATAGGTACGGATCTGATAAGGGAGAAGAGATAAATCCAATGGAATAGGTCTCAAATAATGGTGCATTTTTTTATTTTTATTTTTTTTACACCTATAGAGTTATACTCTAGTTGGAAGAATACTACAGTGATGAAATGCCCAAATGCTTAACCAAGAAGAAATGTGTAGTGATTTGGAAAATCGAACACAGTTGTGCGACAATATATCTTGTATGTTTTATGTTTTTTTTTCGTNTTGAGTACTTTTCCTGAGGTTTTTCTATGCTATATTGATGTTTGGTTCTTAACAATTTTAGCCATGGATTATTTCACAAAATGGTCTGAAATGATGCCTACATTGACAACACTGGAAAAAATGCATCACTTTTCATTTTCAATCACATCATCACACGATTTGGAATCCCACAGTCTATTGTCACTAATCATGGTAGCCATTTTCAAAACTTCATGATGTATGAGCTTATAGAAAAGTTGGGTCTTCGACATGAAAACTCAACCCCCTACTATCTGCAGACCAATGTCCAAGTCGAAGCGATCAACAAGGTTCTTATCACCATGCTTTGACAGATTATAGGAATTCACAAAGCAAGATGGCACACGATGTTTTTCTTAGTATTATGGTCCTATCATACATCCGTGAAGTCTTCCACAGGGTTTACACCTTTCCAATTAGTGTATGGTATAGAAGCTATCCTACCGATTGAATGCAGAATTCCATCGTTAAAACTAGTCATTGAACTTCTCCCAAACACCTCTGCTAGAGAAGAACGTCTGTTGTATCTGATGAAATTGGATGAAACCCATCATGATGCCACCCTAGTTATTTAAACCCAGAAGAAACATGTCAAAGCCCAATACAACAAACATGTCAATCCACATGTTTTCTCTGAGGGTGATCTAGTTCTCCTCTATGAACAAGACCGTGATTTGCTAGGAGCTGAAAAATTCGAAGCTATGTGGAGAGGTCCTTATATCGTCAAATGAGTGTTAGAGAAGGGATATTACGAGTTAGTATATTATGATGGAATTCCTTTGAGTGAACCCATAAATGGGATTTACTTGAAGAAGTACTATGCTTAGGCTATCTTGGCATGAGTTCTTGTATTTTACTGTATCATACTGTATTGTGCTACATTTGTATGTTTTTTTCGTTATTCGGTTTCTGTCCTCGACTGATTATCTTGCATTGTTCTTGGTTTTGAGATGTCGAAATCTTCATTAACCTACCTTGGCTTTTCCGATGGCGCTAGTCATAGCACTCAGAACCTAGCCTCTACTGCATGGGAAATCTATGAACCCATGAATGAACTTATAAGTCTACGCGGTGTTCTCCTCGGTCGTTCAACCAATAATATAGCCGATTATAACACCGTCATCGAATTGTTGACTAATGCTATCTCACTTGGGATTCGTCATCTGGTTATATTACTTGATTCACAGCTAACAGTGCTACAATTAAGTAATATCTATTCTATTCGAAATCCTACTTTGTTACGGGTATATTTACGAATTCGCCTCTTGGAACGTTATTTTGATTATATCGAGTATCAACACATTCCTAGATGTCTAAACACATTAATTGATGCACTAGCTAGTTATGTGTTAGAAAGAAATATGAGACACTTATAAATCTAATCACACATCACATGTATTATACAAAGAAAAATAATCTGGTATAAGCCTCATGTATATATATATATTACGATCAAAAGTTTTTTACAAAAATATAGTTTTTTGTCTGAAGACCAAAATGTCAAAAATGAAGCTCATAGCATCTACAAAATTGGCATCATGGATGTTGCTCTCGGTAACACACTACTTCTCATGCTACCCTATGGAGAAATCATCTCAATGGACCAGCCACGCCTACAGTATGGCACTGGAAACACCTTGAGACCTCATCAATCGACATATCTGGGATACCTACAGTCAAACCCTCCAGATTCTGTTTGATTGCTTCGTAGTCATCCACATCCCATCCTACGACTATCATTGCTTCCCCTCGCCTCTAGATAGGGGATGTAACTAGGGTCCGGAATGGCCCTACATATGTATAGTTAGGATACTTTTAATTATTCATTGGATTGAAAAACATATAAAAACATTTAATATTTTGAAAAAATTTACAAAAACAATATAAAAGAAAAATGTCTTTCTTACCTAGTTTCCCCCACTGAGAACCCTTAGGTAACACTAAGTCAGGATCATTGCGGAAATCCAGCCTGACATATGCATAGTCATCGATCAACAAGATCTAGGACTCCAACCAATCAAAAAATGTGTCATTATATCTAATAATGGGGCCTTCCACATGTCGGGACATGAGACCACACCACCACTTCATCCACGGATCTCGTGGTGTTGGTATATTACAATCTACCTGTAAGCGAAAGTTAGGGAATATTTCCAGGAAGAAAGATACCAAAATGGATCCATACCCACCCAAACTGTTTTAGATCCCCGTTCTTGCTCTTGGTAAAATGGTTCTTCATACTACGAAGAAGCCCATCACACCAGTTGAACACACGTGATTCTGTGCATTCTATCGCATATTGGGAATAGCTCTACAAATCCATGTGTAGATAAGCACACCCTTCCATCCATGCAATCGTGACTACGATGGTTCTCAAGGTCAGATCACAAACCCCTCTGATAGCCACCTTACCCTTGCATCATTCAGCCCTGTGTTCACAATAGAGTCTCATGTATTCACTCATCGGTAAACCCCCACCTTGACCTCCTGTTAAGGTCACTTGTGCCCCACAACAGGACAACCCTGTCAAGAAGTAAATGCTGTTGATGTCCAAAGAGATCACATTAACACCCACATGGAATACTTTTTGGTCCACATCCCACATTCGGACCAAATATTCCAATAGTCTCAGCTGGGCTCTCATGCCTTGGATCTTGAAAATTTTTAATAGACCACACTGTCTTAGGGAATTTATGGTGCCCAGATCATTCAAAGCCATTGCATAATCGTCTTCATGTTCCCTTTCTCTCCATTCTAACATTTTTTCAACCAAGATACCTACATGGGAATGGAAAGAAAGGAGTTAGCACCTTCAGTTATCATAATTTGAAATTATTTTTGGTCTACCATATCTTTTTATTTTGGGTTTTATGCCGTTTCGATTGGGCCTTGGTTATAGAGCAGGGTTTCTACAAGTGAACAATTAGGTGCTTGTGGAAATCTTTGATTTCCATAGGCCCCAACATAGGGCACCTGCGATGGCCCAAGTGCGCACCCATGGTCCAACAATTCACCCTAAAATTCATCTTTTAACCGATTAAAATGAATTTTAAACCATTAGAAAGGAAGAGGACAAGGCACTTACTGTTTTCACATGAACCGTTCACTGAATGATCAACCGAGTTCTCCGCAATCGACTGCCGAAATACAAGGTGAGAAAGGGATTTGGACAAGTTTATGGTCAAATACAAATGAAATAGTGAAAATGAGTTCTTATCCCTATTTATCTCATTTTTTATTTTTTCTAAATATATTTTTATCAAAAAAATAATAGTTCCATGAGTGTTGTTTCTCGCAGATGGGCAGACTAGGGTTCTGAACAATGGAGTACAGACACTTTTTTGCGAATTGTTCGTCTTTTTCGTCGCATGTATGATCACTTTTTAGGGGTTTTTAGAAAAACCTCGAGCTTAGTCTTTGTTCCTTCTTGTTCTTGAAAAATGATGAGAACGTAATTGAGTATACTTTTGTCCTCTTTTCATACTTGTCACGGTAACACGAAAATAATGAAACTTACGTAGTAATCTTTAAGCTCTTTTCACACTCAAAAAACAAAACGATTGTCGAGCGACCTTGTTTTGTTCATGCTCGTAAAAGTATTTGAATAAAACATTCAACATATGATAGTTTATCACTTTTTCGTTCTTGTTGAACTATTTTATGAAAAAAGAATTGAGAGAGTTCTCTTTTAAGTGTTTTTCTAGACTCTATAAACATGAAAAACCTTCAAGTTTTGTATCTTTGGACTTGTTAAATAAGCATCGACAGACCCATATGGGAACGAACCACTCCTTCTTAGGGTTTGTTAAAAATACTTTGAGGGACTCATCCAAAGGATGAGCTTACATCAACAAGCATATGTTATCCTCCTCAAGCTTGCATAAAAATAAAGAGGTACTCGCCAGACATGGTGGGGGGAAATTTTGGAAAGGGATGTGTCTCTATATTTGTGTTAATGGCAGTAAGTGTCGCTCTTGAACATGGCACCCCCTTTATTATTTGAATCTGGGTTGGGAAATCCATTTGTCTCTCATCTGACCTTCTGCAAGTTCACGTCTTAGGTCATCCTTGAGTCTATGTTGTGAAGCCCAGTGTTGTTCTATCCATATGTTCAAGAGAAGTTCAACAAAGCCCTCTATTGAGTCAACCATCTGCAATTGTTCATTCTCATCATGTCGGCCTTCCTTGTGTCCAATCCAAATCATATTCGTACTTTGATCTACCCTAAATTTGTTACTTGTTTCATGTCATTTGATGGGGGATACATCAAGGCCCTCTTGTGATGATTTTTTTCCTGTCGACTTCAACTCATTATCCAGGAACGAGACTTAGAAACTACTCAGTGCCTTAGAACCTGCATGTCTCAATGGCAAGTTTCTTCACCTTTGACAGTGGATTTACATCATTGATCCTTGATCGAAAGATTCCATCGAGTGTTTGACCTCAACTCATTTATTCGTGCTCATTAGATTGTACTATCGTACCTTGGGGGTCATTGACATCAATGGTGATTTCCCTCTCACTTGTTAAAAATTTTCATTAACGGTTGGTAATCAAGTGGTTTCTAACCATGTTCAAATTCAACACCTGTAATCACATGGCTAGATTCATACTAACGAATGGCGGGATTGAAGACCCTAGACCTCATCATTTTTTTTCCAAGTTGTGATGGAGTATTTGTGATTTGAATTGACACATAGATCCACCTTGTATGTCTTGTGTCCATGTCTCATTTTTGAGTTTTCAAATACATAGATCCACAGTGTATTTCTGGTGGCTATGTAGAATCTTGCTGACATGGATCCACAGTGTATAATTGGTGGCCATGACTTATACTTATGATTTCAATCATTTATATTCTAAACATGGGAATTCCTAATTTGGACATGATATAATATTGTGCGGATGTTTGATTGTTTGCAGGTTCCCAATTGGTGCGCTCCTTGTTCTCGACACACACACACGCATTTTTACAAAGTGTTTCAGCTGTCATGAGTTCCAGCCTCATACTTTGGGGGGAATTTTGTTACACATTATTTTGGTCATTCTTACGATGATATCACATACATGTTTTCAAGCTCCCAACATGAATTTTTCCTGAGAAGAGCAACTTCTTTCCTCCTCTGCAAAGCTTCTTTTTAGAAAGGGTTTGCAGGCTACCCATATTACACGGTGCGAAAATCCATCATTTCCACAGGCTTCCCTATAGCTGGCCCATGGGATTTCCTCAGGATTCTATATAGGCAGGGTGTGGCAACATTCCAAAGCTATAAAAGGAAAGAGGTTTCATGAAGTTTCTAGAAGGGGAATCTTCTAGAATGTGAGGTGGTGTTCGTATGGTTGTGATCCTACTAGTTTCTTTGATTTGGTGGGATCATCCTCATCCTTTTAACCACTTCACCTTCTCCTATATAATCATGGGATTCTCATGGAAAATGTTAAGCACAGTTGAGCAAGATCAAGAAGAATATTGGTGAGAGAATAGGCTGAAGAGTGTGTGAAGTATCTTATTCTTAGTGATGCTTGAGGCCTCCATTTGTCCATCAAGATTTTGTGGATCATCTTCATGCAAATTTCGGACCAAGTGTATGTGTTTGTTGGGATGAAGGACCACTAAAAGGGAACTTGTGACATCAAGGAAATTCGGTTGTATCTTCCACTTTTCATTAATATAATACGGTGACATGTCTATTTCCCATAAAATGATTAGTATTTTATTACATGATTTCTTGATCACATGTTTAGGTTGTCATTGAGTTCTATTATTATTGATTTCACGTCAGTTGGTTTGTGTTATCAAAGATCTAATTCTACAAGAGCACTGGAGTGAAGCGGGGACAACAAAGATATAAGGATTCATAAGGTATGGTATCTATTCCTCTTTGGATAGTAAACTCAATGATTGCAACTTAGGGAAAGTGTTTTGTTTTGTCTCGTTTTGTTCTAGATCCATGTGGATCTAGGGGGATCAGTTCATGTCCGCATCTACCGATTTAACCAATAAAAATTGTCTCACTTCTTGTTGGGTCTTTGTGAAATTAGATTGCAAGGTATTGAAGCGAGCTTCCAAGTCTTGTCTACGGGTATGGGCCATGATGACGAGGGAACCGGAAAGGGGCAGGTGGGGTCAAATTTGTTTCTGAAAAATGATAGGTACGGATCTGATAAGGGAGAAGAGATAAATCCAATGGAATAGGTCTCAAATAATGGTGCATTTTTTTATTTTTATTTTTTTTACACCTATAGAGTTATACTCTAGTTGGAAGAATACTACAGTGATGAAATGCCCAAATGCTTAACCAAGAAGAAATGTGTAGTGATTTGGAAAATCGAACACAGTTGTGCGACAATATATCTTGTATGTTTTATGTTTTTTTTTCGT